>JAGFMF010012011.1:5704034-5717238 GCA_019455555.1 Galemys pyrenaicus | reverse complement strand
GTATACTAATTTAAACCCCAAGACTGTAAAAGAATAAGCATTTTAGTCTTGCTCTGACATCAGGCTCAGGCTCCAGAGACTAAAGTCAAGGGTCTATGATTTTTTTTAAACACTTTTTGAACATGGCTTTCAAGGCCTATGACATGAAGGGAACTACTTAGCCTGAGAAAAAGAAAGGGAGAAAGACAGGAGAAAGGCCCAGTATATGGCATTTGCCACGGTCAGTACCCTGCCACCTCAGACTCACCCAAGTTCCCATGTGCCACAGGGCATTCGGGAACTCACCCTCTTAGTGGGCTGCCAGCTTACTTCCACTGGCAGCAACCAGAACAACTCAGCCAGCCGTAAGTGCGCAAGTGTCTAAAAAAGCTGTCCCCAGGGCCATGCCTTCAGTGCCATCTCACAGGGCACTGACAGAGGGACTGTCCCACTCTCCAGAGAGGGAGGGGGCCAGCCCAAACCACAGGCCATGATGGAGGACAGGCTTGATCTTCAGCTGCCTGCAAATATGAAGAACCTGGTACAGGAGAGGCCTTCTGATGAAGCCCAGAGGTGAGACAGGTTCCCCTGTCTACTGTTTCTATGGGTGAGCCTTGGGTGACCCTAAAAGTGGCAGATAAAAAGACCACCTTCTTGGTGAATAGGGGCCACTTACTCTGCCTTGCTCCAATTCTTTCGACTGACCTACTGGTCACTTGTCCCCCTCACTAGTATTGTTTTCCCAATTTCTATCAAGTACAAGACATTGTTGTAAATAAAATTCCAGTCTCTGCAGCCATTATTGGCTCCCAGTTGCTGCTACAAAAGAGAGATAGCACGAAAGCCTGGTTCTCACTGATTTCTGCTACAGGTGTCTGTACCTCCAGGTGTTTGGGACACTACAGTTCAAGGCTGAGACATTTATAAAATTCCCTAGCCTCAATGGTTATGTACCGCCATAAAGTCCTGGGCTTGCTCAGGAGTTGGTGCCTATATTTACTGCTTGTAAATGCTAAACACTAAACTTTTTTCATTTTTCTCTTGCTCGGGCACTACATCCTCAATGCCCTTGTCAGAATCATCTCCTCATGCATGGAGGCCATCAATCTCCAATTGGTCCTTCAGATGGAACCCAAAATCATGCTTCCAGCTTCTATGGTCCTTCTTCTGGAGTCCCTTAATTTGTCACCCTGCGGTGGAGCCCAGACTGCTTCCCCACGTCGCCCACTTTCAGCAGGAAGCAGTTACTGATCAGACTGATGTCCTTTGTCCTAACAGCAATTAGGGGGCTCCATCCATAGAGAGGGGGATGAGGCCTAGGTCAGGCAAGGGCAAGTTAGGAATGACAAGGCAATTTAGAAGAGAGGACAGGTTGGGCTGGAAGAACTAGGTTTTGGAGATAAGGATGGCAAGAGAGATAAGGAAAATGTAGTAGAGTGAGTGAAACCACCTAGTGTTCAACAGCTCTCCCTGGCTTACAACCCTCATGGGACCCTTTGTAGTAAATCACTTGCTTGCTTTTGTGCATCAAAAGCTCAAGGTGGTTCAGACCTTGGTACTGTGACAGCAATACCAGCAGCTACCAAGGACTGAGGAAGATTCCTCAGAGTGAACAAGAAAAGGGGGGGATGTTAGAGCCAGAGTTTGTCTAAACTTAGCTGACTGAAACTTGAAAAACGACCTACAGGCCTACTTCCCTATCTAGTAGGTCAGCTGGTCCCATACCTTAGGCTCTCTTGGGCAGTTAAGGGCAGGGCGTATGAAACAGCTTGTTATCTTAGAATGTTAGCTTAGAATGTGCAGGATACAGGGAGAAGCCCGTGCCCGCCAAAATGGATCTCCGGTACAAGTTTAAACATGTTTCTCTTTAAAGCTATTTGCTGTGCTCATTGCGTGGGCTTTGACCTCTCAGCTTATTGCCTGCAACCTATGTAATGGCGGGAAATTGGCTATAAAAGCTCACCCCTTCTTCCTCTCGGGGTCGATCGCCCCAGCTAGACCTGCGTGTGTCAGTTGGATGGTCGGCCCCTGCATGCAGAGTAAAGCTCTACTTGAATGTTACATCCCTGTATCCGTTCTTTGTTCTTTTGGGGTGCCCATGGAGACTCGGTCCTTTACAAGATCTGAAAAATCAGTATTCTACAGGTGAAAGACTATTCCAGGTATTTTTATTGGTTACTCAACTGTAGTTCTCATATTTATTATAAATATTGATAGCGATATTGACATTACATTTTGTCAGAAAATTAAAAGTCATTGACTGGCATTTTGGTTTATCTTGCATAGAGTATTTTCATTCTTCTTTCACTTCACATTGTTTTTTCCTTCACTTAATCTACTGAAAATCTCTGGTGCCACAAATGTGGGAAACATTTCATAGTGAAAATCAAACCTGAAGTAATTGCTTAAGGACTTGCAAAGGAAACGAGAACAAAATGGAAATACCTGTTTAGAGAAGGTATAGACCACAAAGAAAGAGGTAATTAAAAGAGCATGGTAGGTAGTCTGGTAGGTACTGAAAAGTAGAAAAGAGGGGGGAGTGTAAAACATTCTCTATTGTTTTCTTAGAGACGCACATGCCATAGATTCTGGTATAAAAAAATATAAATAAAAGACAAGGGCTCAGGCCAGGGCCTTAGAATATTGTTGCTAACTTTCAGGTATTTCTGCAAAGTTGGGCATCACTTCAATGAGAAACTAGTAGTGAACATGTATCTAAGAGAAGTCTAATTTGGAAGGTTTCATAAAGACCCCATTTTCCTGGTCTTAAATCATAGGGAAAGTCTTGGATGGGTGTCAGAATTCCCAAGGAGTGTGGGAGAGGAATGAAGCCCAGCTCTGGTGGTTTAAAGAAATTCATACTAATTATGGGAGTGGCTCTTGGGAGGTTAAAACACTATAACATTTTAGCTTAACTCTTGCACACTCAACTGTTGCTCACTTCATTACTTCTGTATTCGCTCAAAATACTGCCAGGAATGTACCTTGTCATGTCTATCAAGGTACTGGAAAAATTCTTCCTGGCAGTGTAGATACGTCTCTCACATTGAGTAGCACTTTACAATGATAAGAAATTAGCAAAAATTACTTCACCATTTTTAGACAGAGGAGAATTATGCTCTTGGTATATGTATTTTCCACTTTATAAATGAACACCCTAATTGGAAAGTTGACAAGAGGAGAAACCTCAGATGTTCATCCATAACCAGAATCTACAGACATAAATTTAAAACAAAACAAAACAAAACATTGAATTCTTAAATCAGAGGGAAGAACTATAGCAGATGACCACTCATTGTGCTAACCCTGTGACAGTTATCTGGGCAAGTAACTTTCCTCTGAGTACTTTGCTCGGCCTTTGAATCAGGAAACAAAGCTTGTGAAACAAAGCAGCGGATGCTGCTGAGAATTTATTTGTTGGGGGTAGATGTTGCAAGACCCAGTGCAGGAGAATGAGGTCCTGTGCCTTATCTGGACACTACTGAAAGGTTTGCCAGAAAAGAGACAGAAAAGTATTGAAGACCTAGGGGAGAAGATCTCAAGTGGGATGAGATTCAAATGCATCTGTGATGATGCTGGACGGACACAGGCAGGCCCTTGTCTCACCCTGTACAGAGTAGCAGCACTGTCTGGTGGGCCCTGATACAAAGTATACACATTGCTGCTGAGAAAGGTTTGGCAGAAGACAACCAGGAAGAGGGACTCCAGAAAGCCATTAATTAGATACTTTAAATGAAGCAGAAGCTTAAGCTGTCCAGCTCCTAAAAGTTATAGCTATTCTCCTATCAACAAAGTTAGTCTGGGAAGGGTGAAGGATGGAATTGGAGGTTCATAGCAAAAAGGGAAGGCCGAAGAGTCAATGGTCAAGAGTTACTAAATTTTGTTGGTAACTGGAGCTGTGGAGATGGGAAATTATCAGGGGGCTGGAGAAACAGCACAAAGGAGCAGGTAGTAGTACAGAATAAAGCCTGGAGAATCTCTTGAGATGAATGCCACCTAATCACCAAAACTTGACTTGGGGTGAATTTTGGTGGTTTGTGAATTTCAAGGAATAGTTTTATCTCAATTAAGTCATTGAATTTGTGTGCTGGAGTTGTTTGTGTTGTTTCTTTATTATCCTTGGGAAATCTGTGGGAGCTGCACTGATAACTTCTCTTTCAGTCTTGATGTTGGTGATTTGTGTAGACCCTGCCCATATAATCAGTGTGGCGGTTTTGATCAGAGAACCATCTTGTTTTCGTTAATTTTCTTTATTCTACTTTTTTATTTCTCTTCATTTATTTAGAGAGTGTACTTCCTTATAAAGTATACATACTTCCTTCCTTCTGCTTGTTTTGGGTTTTATTTGTTCTTCTAGTGCCTTAATATGGGGTTAGATAATCCATTTGAGATCTTTCTTCTTTTTAAAAATAAGCATTTAATGTCCTAAATCTCTCTTTAAGTGCCACATTAGTAATATTCCACAAATTATGAAATGTATTTTTGCTTTCATTAAGTTAAAAAATGTTCTCTAATTTCCCATAAGATTTTATTTTTTTCTTTGGTTCACAGATTGTAAACAATTTGCAAACATTTCGGGACTTGCCAGATACGTTTTTGTTATTGATTTTTAGTTTACTTTCACTTTAGTGAGGACATACTTTGTACAACTTTTAATCTTGTAAATTGGTTAAGGTTTGTTTTATGGTCAAGGATAGGTTCTATATTGGTGCATGTTCTATGAATACTTGAAATGTGATTTTAATAAAAAGAGTGTTCAGTTTTATGAATCATTTTTGTAATAGCTGCTTTAATGTTTTTGGTAACTCAGAGATCTAGGTCATGTTAGATATTTCTTGATTGGCTCTTCCTAGAGAAAAATGATCAGACTTTCCTTTTCTTTAAAATAATTTGACTTGTGGCCTAGACGTTTTGAATATTATAAGAGTCTAAGTGCTGTTAAAATCTTTAAGAGATAGCAAGTTATTTTATCAAGTTATTTTAGCAAGCAGTTAACCCTCTTAGTTTTAAACCACAGATTCTCTTTCTTTTTATGGGTGGTCATTTTTTTATTAATTTTTTTTATTAATTTTAAAAATTAAATAATTATGGTTGGTAGTTCTAATCTAAATTCGGTTTTAAAAGTCCTTTCTGTGCATGTGCTTCCTTGGGATTAATGTGGGATATGGATAGTGCTTTGCACAGTAGTTCAGTTCTCAAAGTTACACTTGATGTGTCTATTCCATGCATTTGCAACTCATGAGTGAGGACTTTTGTCAGTTCACAGAGTTCCTCCTCCAGCCCTCTCTTCCCTGGAATTCCCGTATATTTTCTGTGTTCCCTAAGCTCTCTTTTCCGGGTCCACTCACTAAAAAACAAGTTTCTCTTGACTTAGCCCTCCCATTCTGTATGTGGCTTTTGCTGTTGAGGCTGCCCTCAGGATGAAGTTACAAGAGAAAAGAACTGAAAAGGAAAAATCAGTTGTGATATCTTCCATACTTTTTGAACCCCAGGAACAAATCTTTTCTTTGTTCTCATCAAAGATGAGAGCTTTCGCTATGTGGGCTTTAGTTGCCCACATTTCCACTGCCATGGCAAATTACCAAATTTAAGACTCTTAACACGACAGATATTTAGTGTTTGCCATTCTTTATGGCTCAGGATTGCAGGTGTTGCTAAGCTGGGTTTTCAGCTTAGAATGTCTCTCAAGGTCACGGCCATAATGTTGCTCAAGGCTGCCACAATCTCAAGGCTTGACAGGGGAAGGGCCTGCTTCGATGCTCACTCATGAGCCTGCTGACAGGATTCAGATGTTCCACTTCAGAGCTCACTACATGGTGGTTGACAGGCTGCAGGGCTTGTTGGCTGTTGGCCATAGACATCGGGTCCATAGGGCTTCTGATGACATGGCAACTGGTTCTCCTCAGAGCAAGAGAGGGAGAGAGAGGGAGCGAAATGGGAAACAGAGTCTTTTTGTAACCTAATCTTGAAAGTGACATCCTAACACTCTTACCATATATTAGTTGTTGGAAGTGAGTCATTAAGGCCAACCCACATTCAAGGGGAAAGAATTCTAAAAGGGCATGAATAGTAGGAGACAGGGATCATTGGGAGCCATTTTAGAAGCTGCCCTACCACAGTGTTTTATACCCAATGCCCTATTATCTCTCCAGACCTTTTATATCTTGAGACCTTTTCCATATAACATGGAATAATATAAAATACTGTCACATGTTTTGTTTTCTTTGTTTCCTGGCAAACAAATTCCATCTGGGTTCAATAGAAATTAAGGATGTTGAAAATGCAAGGCACATCTAGAAAGAGCCAAGGATATGGAAAATAAATGTGGGTATGTTTGGTACATCATTTTAATGCTAGAATGGTTTCCTACTCTGAATATTATTAGGCAAATTAAGTATAAGAAACATCTGGTTGGAGGAAAACAAGGCACACATTAACAGGATGAGTAGAAGTTAGTGGAGTATGTTACTTCATTTTGAACTGTTCAAGTTTGCAAACATTGTAAGTCTGAGATCAAATCACATTCCATAAGGGATAAATTAAGCTACTGAAAATTGGTCCTTTATCAAGTATTTAAAGGAGTTCTAATTTTTCAGACTTTTTATCAGCATAAGGCCCATTAAGTATACATTAAAGCTCTTTGAAAAAATTAGAATCCTTGGGTATGAGGCTGGCAAGCTAAAGAGCAAGTAGAATAAACTGAAAGTGACAGGTTTGCTTCTAATATTGAGTGACTGCATATTTCCAAGAGGTTCACAATGATAGTTTTCATTCCACATGATATTTTGCCTTGTGATCTCGCTACTTCACGGGTGCTTTATTGGGGAATGACTACAGCCACAACACTTAAAGGGATGTGGTATCCTATACTTCCAGAATACCAAAATACAAACAACAGTGTAAACCAACATTACTCAATTGGAAAAAAAAAAAAGGTAGAGTCTCTTTACTGCCTTGAACCTAGATTGGCTTTACACCTGCTTTGACCACTAGATTATGGCAGAAATGATGTCATGCCACCTCCAGATCTAGCACTTTCTGTTTCTTGCCTCTTGCGGCTGTGAGCCACCATAGTGTCTGGACTCTTCTCTTGGAGAGAGAACCATGACGTGGAGATGTACTACATGTGAGCAACGATGCTACCTAGGATGCCCTGCTTGGGTGAGTTTCTAGGTGACTCCAGCTGTTGTTGACCATTAGTCTTTGTCTAATTGCAGTCACATGAAAACCAGGCAGGACTGTCATCTGATCCCAGTCAACCCACAGAATAAATGTCAAAGATAATAATAAATAATTGTTTTAAGTCATTAAGGATTAGGGTGATTTGTATACAACAGTAGATCATTGGAAGCCATTATTTACATAAAGCCAGAAATTGAAAAACACTTTTATATTACACATACACTTTAAGAGGTTTACAGTGTTATATATTACCTAGTCAGAGTATATCACTGATTACATTTCATAATATTTATTTACCTGGGAATAGATGCACAGATATATTTTGTAGTTTAACTATATTCTGTAACTTAAAATATGATGGATAAACTAAGAGCAATTGCTCTACCCTGAGAAGAACATTTTATATTTGCATATTTCCTTTCACCATTTTTCTGTGCACATATTTTTTATAAAAATTCACATTACAGTAATGTGTTTTTCCCCCTCCTCCCATCCAATTAATCAGGATGCATCAGCATTTTTATAGCTTTAAATCTTTTTGAACCATAGTGACTATGTTAATTTTCTTTTGTATACATTTAATGTTTTTTGTTTTTGTTTTAAAGATTTATTTATTTATGCATACAAGCACTGGGGTACAGGCCAGAGGTGGGGTGGGTAAGAGGATTCACCACAGAGAGCAGGGAGCAGAACAGGCAGATCAACGGAAGTACACTGCTGAGGGGAGCAGAGGGTCAGGCAGGAGAGGTCTGCTGCGCCATGTGGGTCCCCTCCCTGGCTGGCAGCAGGGATTGAACTCTTACTGCAGTGGCTGAGGTTTGCTTCATAGTGTGTTGTTTAACCCACTGCGCCACCAGGGAGGCCCTGTATACATTTAATGTTTTAACAACTATTATAAGTTGGTTATTTTCATATATATCCAACATTTCACTTTTATGATTATTACTGTAAATTCCAGTCTTATACATAAATGTGTGTGTTCATTTTTGATTATCTTCTTAGAAAAAATCCTGGGCAAAGAACATGACTGTTATTACTATACCTTTTTTATAAAGTCACATTACTGAATTATTCTGCCAAAGTTTAACCATAGAGAACACCTCCACGTTCATCAGATTTTGAAGATGGCAAATAGGTTCCATCTGGAGTTCAGCATCAATTAATTAGTAGTGGTAACCTGGTACTCCTTGATGAGAAGGACTGCAAGACCACATCTGAGTCCAGCCACAAAGAACACTAGGATAAATTAGTGGTGTCTAACCTCAGTGGGGTTGGGGGGTGGTGGAAGAATGAAAGCACATGTGCTTTGTGTCGGCCAACCCAGCCTTAGCCAGCTCAGGGGCGAATATATATTCATTAATTTTTGTCAACATGAAATGCAAAAAATTCTTGTTTTTATTATAGTGCGTATTTCCATAATTATAAATGTGGTTGAATATTTTTTTTCTTATGCTTGATGTTCATCTGAATTTATTCCTTGGTGAGTTTCTTTTCCATTATCCTTTGTCCATATTTTCAATTGTCTTTTTAATGTAGACTTCTTAGAAGGATAAGATTTTTTTCTACCGTTTTCCAATTTTTTATTTTCCTTTTAAGAATGATATTTTATGATAAATCAGTGTTAATTGCTATGTGGGCAAATAAATTAATACTTCTCTTTATTTGCATGCTAAAAACATTCTTTTCCACCTGGCAAAGTTATTATTATTTTTTGTGTGTGTGTGTGTATCAACTTCATCCCTAGCTTGGCTCTTCATTAAGGGACTTGGCTTTTGAGTAGCAACATAAATAAGTGGTTAGCATTTTTTTAAAAAGATTTATTTATTTATGCACACAAGAACTGGGGTACAGGCCAGAGGTGTGGGGTGGTGGTGAGGGATTCACCAGAGACAGAGTGGGGAACAGAACAGGCAAATGTACTGAAATATGCGGCTGAGGGGAGCAGCGGGCAAGGCAGGAGAGGTCTGCTGCGCCAGTGGCAAAGTTATATATGTCCAACTGTATATTCTCCTAGATTATGTATGATTTAATTTATATTTTTCCACTTAAGTCCATCAGAAACCTAATATCTTTCTAATACAGCTCAGAATAAAAGACATTAAAAAAAGACTACCAAGTAAGGAAACATAAAGTAAATTTAAATCAGTGATATTGATGATGATGTTAATAATAACTATTTTTATTATTGTACATTATTATTGCTATAATAAAACTGTGATACCATCTGGCCATAGCAAAACTCAGCAAGAATACATTAATGAATAAAGTTTAATTTTATGTTGTAGAAGTTATGAAGTTATCTTGTTAATGAACAGTTATTTATTCACAGAGAATATATAACTATATATATTCACAGAGAATATATTATGAACATTCAAGTGTAAAATTTAATGTATTGCAAAAATGTAAAGTAAACCCTAAAAATACAAATATAAATTATCAAAAAGTGACTGTCTCAGATTTTAACACACTTTCAGTCTTGAACAGATGGAATAGATTGAAATGAATAAGTATATAGAGCATTTGGATAATGTATACAATAAAGTTGATTTATAAGGTAGAAGAATGTATATCTTATAACCAAAAATGCTTTTATTTTTTTGCTTTTTTTTTTTTTTTCAAAATCTAACAGTATGTTTTAGTGGATGTCATATATTAGGTCATAAGAAATTTCAATAAGACCAGAAAATGTATAATCCTATTCTCTGGCCAATGAAATAAACTTGGGGATAATTATGAAAAAGGTTAACAAAGCATACAAATACTTGGAATTAGTGGTGTAAAGATAAAATAAATCATCAGCTTCAATAATGTCTTGGTCAAAGAGGAAATAAGTTTGTTTATAGATTGTTTAGAAAATAATAATGAGATCTATCTAAGTGGAAAATTATACTTGTAGAAGCTCTATTTAAGAAACAATAAATGAACTAGGCTTCAAGTCAAGGAACTACAAGTGAAAATTTTCAGGTTATAAAAGCATAAATTAATGTATCAGAAAATAAATTCCAAGTGTTGATTCTCTAAAAAGCACAAAGTGCTCTGAAGAATAATCAAGAGGGAAAAAAGTAAAATTGCCCACATACATTAGAAATAAACTAAATAATGTCATTCATATGGAGAGTACAATAATTAAAAATGTATGCTACTTAAATCTTTATGTAATAAATGTTAAAATTTACATTTAAATTAAGGCAAATTTCCTAGAAAATGTAAATTATTAAAACAAGAAGAAATATAAAAACTTTAATAGAAAATTTTGGAAGAACAATGGAGGAACATTACTTGCTATACAAATACTAATGATTTTAGTTCCAAGTAAGATGGAATAATTACAATGTACCCTGTCTTTCCCACTTAATCCAACTTTAGAATTTGCAAAGTATGCAAGGAGAATGACTTGAAGTTATTCATAGCAGGTAACTTGGGGAAGAGTTCAAGAATTCAAATACCATGGAGCCAGGTTCCAGCATTTTCTTCCTCTCCTCCAGGAGCCCCTGGGGTGACAGAAACTGCCTGAAACCCTAAAGTAGGCATTAATGTAGACAGAGCTCAGGAAGAAGCATTCAAGCTCAAGCTTAAGAGAGTGGGGGAAAAAAATCTTTGTGTTTGTTTCCTTGTTTATATTTCTTTTCAAACCCCAAGCAATCTCTTGGCAACAGCAGTGATGGCAGAGGCTGCAACCAACTTGAATCTGCAGGAGGCAGAACTTGGAGGAACTTCCTCTCTCATCAGCCCAGTTGTAAGTTTTTCCTGCCATTTAGCCCGAAGATGAACACAGTTACAGAAATGTGCAGAAGAGTTGAGTAACTAAAGTCTTAGTATTTGGAGTAGAGGACTGAAAAGGGGAGCCCCAGAAAACTGAAATGTGACGGGAATGTAAAGGGCTTGGGACTGTCTGAGCTGCTCGCGAATGCATCTGTTCATAACTAGGGAGTGGATTATCAGGGAGAACACCACCCAGGTCCAGCTTGATTATGGTGGGCTCAGGCACAGGAGAAACTCTAATGGCACTGCCAAAACCTTGATCTCTGAACTAACATTGGAATGTGTCCATACAGAGCTGATTAAATCTTGTGACCTGTATGCCCCCCTACCCCAGGGTAACTGCTTCCTGAAGCAAAGATGTCGATACATTGTGTATGCATTAAACAAGACCCAGAATCTCATAACATAAAATTCAAAATTATTCATTGATTGTACCAAAAGAAAAAAAAGTGTAGCATGGGAAAAGACAATGCCAGATGATGGACTGTATTACAATGACTTTAAAGCAGCTCTCACCAATGTCTCAATAAACAGTCATAAACACTTTTGAAACAAATGGAAAAATAAAATGTTTCTCCCTAAGAAGTAAAAGATAATAAAGAACAACCAAGAGAAGATTTTAGAACTGAAAGGGCTCAATAGTAGACTTCAAAGAAGAGTACTATCAACCCATGATTAAATATAAATAATCATAGAGTATAGATGTATGTGTATGCATGTGATATGGTGATATGTCTGCATACATACATGTATGTACACAAATATACACATGAACACACACATACAATGTCAAGTGCTGGATGGGATGTAGAGCCATGAGCACGCTCATATATTTCTATTATGAATGAGCAGTGGTGCATGTGCCATTCTAGAAAATATTTTGCTGTTTCTTAAAACATTACACATGATCTATCAGGATATCCAGTAATCCCCTCCATGGGTATTTATCATAAATAAATTTGGAAAACTTTGACAAATTCAGTGATAACTAGCAATGTTTTAGACATCTTTCTTTATGAATTGGACTGTACATAACAACTAGCCAAGGAAAGTCAGGTCACCAAGCATTCTTGAAATGGGAGTCCCTTGTATCACATGGAGTGTTTTCAACACATGTGCCTTTCACTAGTGCATATACCAGTCCTACAAGACTTAGGATAGCCGCAGCTGTTATTTGTTGTTTATGGAGGTTAGATCTCCTAGAAAATAATACCTGCTTTTTTGAAGATGGTGTTCTTTTCATGGAAACAGAATGCAGGCCAATAATAATGCAATGCTGGCTCAAGAAAAAATCAAGACAATCTATGTCAGACTTCAGTCACCCAAACACAAGGTGTAGAGGTGATGGTGTTGTGTGACCCGTGGAAGTACATAGCTTGGGACCATTTTCCTTCAAGTGACAGCCTAAAGAGATGTGTTTCACCACATGAAGGACCAACTAATGCCTGCATAGGATGGACTGGGGGAAGAATGCTAGGAATGGTTCCAATAGGCTGGCATGCTGTCCCATTAAGCCAGAAAGTGAGGGACTGGTTGGATAATTTCCAAATATGGATACTGGCCGAGTGGTTGTATGGAGTAGATTGCCAGATCTAAACTGCCTCAATTACTTCCTCTGGGACTGGTTAAAGGTACATCTTTATTCAGTGAGATCAGAGAACAAATGATGGAAGGCAATACACAGATACAAGTGGATGGTTACTGCAAGCTTGTGCTTCTAGCAAGGGACATTTTAATGTAAGAGCAAATCAGTCATTTCTACTTCCAGACTTTGTATCCAACTCATCTAGGTCTGTCTTTGCCTAAAAAAATGAGATAACTGATATATTTATTTTAGATGGGCTTGGCAAGATGTAATCGTATGAAAAAAGTGATATGTATTTCATAACTTTTATATCTGTATCTAATGCCATAGCCATATTTCCAACAGTTATTAGTAATTATTGTTTTTAAATTGTTTTCAATGCCCACTGATCGAGTTTTCTATCATGACTTCCATCTTCAGCTAATTATACTTAAAGCAACATGCAGGGTGGCACACCTCTGATATATGAAGTGTCTTTGTCAAATTCATAACAGAAATGTAATCTTATAAATGAAAAGCCTTCCTCCTGTGTCGACGGCCTGTCTCAGATTCACTAACTCAGTCTTAGAGATTTTAAAACAAAGCAAGGGGCCTCCCTGGTGGCGCAGTGGGTTAAGCAACGCACTATGAAGCAAACAGCAGCCACCGCAGCACGAGTTCGATCCCTGCTGCCGGCCAGGGAGGGGACCCACA
>JAGFMF010012011.1:5635281-5704027 GCA_019455555.1 Galemys pyrenaicus | reverse complement strand
GCAGACCTCTCCTGCTGTGCCCGCTGCTCCCCTCAGCAGTGTACTTCCGTTGATCTGCCTGTTCTGCTCCTTGCTCTCTGTGGTGAATCCTCTCACCCCCCCCCCACACCTCTGGTCTGTACCCCAGTGCTTGTACATAAATAAATCTTTAAAAAAAAAAAAAACAAAGCAAGACACTGTTCCCAGTACACATGGAAAAAGAAATTTTTCCAGCTTCTGCTCCCAAGTTACTAAACTTGATTGTTGACATTTCAGACAGATCTTCACCAGCGCTCTCTGCTCTCTTCCGCAGTTACCCCTCCAGCTTTCCCGAACACAGATTTGTCCTATATTGTTTTATAGCGCCTGCCTTAACGTGGAAAGACCGCTGCAGTGAAGGGCAGGGTGCAGGTGGGTGTACTAGTGCAGGTCTCAGTGGATAGACAGAGCTCGAGGTTCGGTTTCTGGTTGATCAGACTTAGAGGACTCTGAATCAGGCTGCAGGTGGTGAGAAAAACAGCCCCCATCCCACCAAAGCACAGTTTTTTGTACACAGACGTCTTTATTTCATGAGCCAAAGACTGGTAGTCTTTTCTCAATTTAGCTCCACGCTGTCCATTTAATGCCTTTAGGTTGCTTCTCAGTCTTGTTTTTTGGAAATTGGTTCACCGTTTTCTGTGTGTTATTTTGTGTAGTATAAGGCAGGGTTTCTGAGGCTGGCACTTCATGGGTTAGCCTGGGTGTTACTTTGCTGAGAGGCTTCCCAGTGCATTGTACGATGTTCAGTTGCATTCTTGGTCTTTAAACTAGGTGCCAGAACACTATCCCCCCCTCCCCAAATGTCTCTAAACATTTCCCGATTCCCCCAAGTGGCAAGATTGGAGCAGTCACCTCAGTGACATTCAGGCAGGACTTTTCTGTGGCCACATTTTCTTACCATGAGGACAAGTAATATGACCTGACTCCAGCCCATTGGAAATACACAGTGCCAGGGGAGGTTGGACTTAGGTTCTCACCCTCAGAATATGTATCAGAATTATCCAGGGAGCTCTAACTGCACCTAGACCCATGGTAGATAACTTAATACTACTACTTTCATCACTAGTTTGAAAAGAGGGCATTTACTAGAATAGTTGATAGATGATATAATTTAATGTAATCATGAAGTAAATATATTGCTATAGGAGGAATTTAGTTTTAGAAACTATTTTTGTTTCAATTGGGTATTTTTTTGTGTGCCAAGAAAGACAAAGATTTCATAAGGGCTAGGATGAAAAATGTAGGAAGGAAGAATTTAATCTTATCCTCACCACTGCTTAATTACAAATGCCTTCCTAGAATTGAGCTCTGCAATATATAATTCATCGTTACATATAAGTACAGCAGACATCAGGTAAATGTACTGTACCGAAGAAGGTCAGAAAATCCTTGCAGAAACTGATTTACTCTTTCCTAAAGGAAAAGAACGCCTAAATTTTAGGACAGAGATTCCCAAGGTTTTATGTTTGCTTTTGGACTTAACTATCTTCCATTGCTCTGTAACTTAATGTAATTATTTGTGCTGTTCATAAAACAGTTTTGGCTTTCAGCTTTCTAAGAATACGGTGAGCGTCTACTTTTCTCTCCTTTGGGATAGACTTGGCAATGTAGTTTTCTTTGACCAATGAAATGGAGCAGAAGTGATGGAGCAGAAATTACCTTTGGAGACAATTTTAGATGCCAGTAAGCAATTCACTAGCCCTTTTTCTCTGCAACATCATTCATGAAAGCACATGTTGAGAGGGTGTCTCTGTGCTCATGGGTTTGAGTTTACTAATCACGATCAAGTTGGGCTGACTGAGATAGAAATCTCAATATCAGAAAGTTAGCCAGGCACCCTGAGATGAGTTCAGTGTCCTGCCCCTGAAGTCTGCAAGAACCCCAGATCCTTTCCAGCTTATTACTTGCCCATCACTAGAATGGGACCATATTTTTATGGTCCAAGATGACCGTTAGAATCCTGACACTATATGTTCTAAACAGAAAGATGAACTAAAGAATGAAAGGAAAAGACAACAGGTAAAAATAGTGACTTTTGAAGAATTTCTCTGAAAGCTGTTGCACAAACTCAGCACTCAGAAATCATTACTCAGAACCTAGTTATGTGACCATATTCAGTTGCCAGGTTACTTGGATGTATAGTCCTTATTTTAGGCAATCTGTGCTCTGTGGCTACTGAAGAATAGGAGTCCAGATATGGTGAGTATGTGACTAGGAGTCTCTGCCACAGTAAGCATATGACCTATGTTAGAACAGTTCTAAAGGCCCCCTGTACTCAGTCATGGTGCTGAGTTAAGAGATGGATGAATAAGCCAAGCCTGCTTCAGTGGAGTGCTTCTTTAGGGTAATAGTGATGGTTTTGTTAATTTTTTAAATTTGAATTTGTGGGGAAGAGTTCTTCTCAGGACATAAATCTGAAGGTAGAGACTAAATCTAACAAGCAAGAAGAAGCAGTAAAGAGAGGAAATTGAAGACATAGATAAGTCTTCATTTAATTTCCTAACCCATTTTGAGACCAGTTTCACTCTGTCCTAGTGAGTCAAGAAATTGCAATTTTTAAATGAGAAGTTGAGTGCTTGTTGCTTACAACCATAAAGTCCTACAGTAATTTCCACCTTCCTGGGTTTTGTGGAGAACATGAGATAGTGCATACATGTAACTGCTACCCTATCTGGCACAGAAGGGCTCTAAAATGTTAGCTCTTAATGGTGTGTGTGAAATGACATAGACTAGATGAAATTTGGAAAAAAGTCTTTTGTTTTTTAAGTCTTAACTCAATGAAATCTTACTCATTTTCCAGGAAGCTTTCTACTCCTCGTTAGTTCCTACTCTCCATTACTCTTGTTTGCTTCTTGTTGCTTTGTTAATTGTTTGAAAATCTATATTCTGATATCCTTTGAACTTCTGGAGAACTAAGAGTTAATCTTATTTATGGTTGACTCTCCAATATCTAACATCCTGGCACATAGTAGAGGGTCAATAATAAGAAAAATAAGCATTTGAATAATATTCACAATGAAAGATGGCAATAGTAGCAGTTGACATTAATCAAGTACATGCTTAGCACTGTTTTAAGAACTTTACTTTCTTATGTTTTCATGCTCACCCTTACTTAATACACTGCTCATTTTATAGATGAGTGAATGATGTCAAGACCAAACAGCCAGCAAATGGCAGAGCCAAGATTTCATTCGAGAATGACTCCAAAGCCCAATCAACATATGGTGAAATCTCTCATTAAATATGTGCTATCTTTCATTAACTAAAGTTGGAAACTTTGAGAATGTTGAATTCCATCATGAAATAGATGCAGAAACTGAAGCAAAGGATTGGAAATGACTTGGTTCAGATAGTTTATGTAATGGCAGAGACATATGTTTACACAGGGCACCTCATTCCTAGCGGGCATCTTTTAATCTAGGACCTCCCCTCTGTACCTTCTTTACCCCCATCTACTTTGGGACCTTGCTTTTGAAAAGTCACTTGTAGGCAGCAAGTTGAGTTTTAAAGTAAGCTAAATGCCAGGTATCATTCAAAGCTAAGGAGAGAGACTTCTCTGGAGGGGGGCGTGAGCGTCACCTGTTGAAATAGACCACAAATACATGAAAGGGAAATGTAGGACCCTACTCATTCTTCAAACTTCAGCACAAATTTACATCATCAGAGATTTCCCTGTTCTTCAAGGTCAAGAATATTAACCTGAGATCTCTTTAGCACAGCCAGCCGAAATTATAAATATTCCTTGTGTGACTAGCTGGTTAATGGTCACCTCATTGTTGATTGATAAGTTCCTCAGGGCTGGAATCCAAGACAGTCACTTCCCTGTAATCCTAATGCTTAGCAAGTGCTCAAAAATACTTGTTGCATGAAAGAAGGCATAAACAAAAGGATGAGTAAACAAATACGCAATGAGGTGTTGTGACATATGTCTGTGGGGTGCACGAAGGTAGGTGCAGCCCCTACACGCTGTGATCAGAGCGGGGCTCTCAAGAGCCTGCACACTCACAGGCCGCTGGTCAGAGTTCTCCACCGGGAAAGTCAAATAAACACCTATGTAGGGAGGGCTTTGGAGCGCCGAAGGGGGTAAAAGAGACACAAAAGGTGAGCTAGCAGTTTTCAAAGGATGCTTTCAAGTCCCTCGCCAGTCCTTGTGTTTTCTTCTACAAAGTGTTTCCAATTACTGTGGCACTCTCGGTATCTGGATCCATCTCCAGTGAATTCCTCTGCAGCTCCTGCCAGACATATGGGATCAATCAGGGTTTCGGCGCTGGTGCGCTGGCTGCGGGAATGTTGACAGCCTGACAGACGCGGGGTTCTGGTGTCATGGAATCTCCGAGTCTTTGGCTTGATCCCGGGAGGAGAATGAGAGGGGGAGGAGAGAGATAGAGGCAGAGATAGGGGAAGGAGAGGGGAGAGACACAGAGGAGGGAGAGGGAGCGAGAAGCGGGAGATTTTTCTTGACTGCCCCCTTTCCTTCAAACATTTTATAGGCTTCAGGGAGAGAGGAGGAGGCGAGAGGGAAGGAAAAGGACCAGCGCGAGAAGGGCAGAGAGCGCGCGCCGTTCCCTCCCGAGTCCCCGCGCCGCCAACAGGTCTGGATCGTGTCCCCAGTGTGGGATGAGAGGGCGCTGAGGCTCGCGGCCGCCGCCCCGCGCACGCCCCTCCGCCAGCCGGGCCGCCGCGCGCTTCTCCGCGCCGGGCCGCTGCCTGGACCCGGGGCGGCCGCTCCTTCTCCAGCATGTGGCCGCGCCTGGCCTTTTGTTGCTGGGGTCTGGCGCTCGTCTCGGGCTGGGCGACCTTTCAGCAGCTGTCCCCGTCACGCAATTTCAGCTTCCGCCTCTTCCCGGAGGCAGTGCCCGGGGCCCCGGGCCGGCTGCTGGCCCCGTTCGCGCCGGGCGAGGAGGACGCGGCGGAGAGCAAAGTGGAGCGGCTGGGCCAGGCGTTCCGGAGACGCGTGCGGCGCCTGCGGGAGCTCAGCGAGCGCCTGGAGCTCGTCTTCCTAGTGGACGAGTCGTCCAGCGTGGGCCAAGCCAACTTCCTCAGCGAGCTCAAGTTCGTCCGCAAGCTGCTGTCCGACTTCCCCGTGGTGCCCACCGCCACGCGCGTGGCCATCGTGACCTTCTCGTCCAAGAACAACGTGGTGCCGCGCGTCGACTACATCTCCTCCCGCCGCGCGCACCAGCACAAGTGCGCGCTGCTCAGCCGCGAGATCCCGGCCATCACCTACCGCGGCGGCGGCACCTACACCAAGGGCGCCTTCCAGCAAGCCGCGGTAAGGCGCCCGCCCCTTCCAGACCCCTGCCCCGGCCACCCTCCCCCCTCCGGTCCTTCCCACCCACCGCTGCCTGCCCTGCTCTGACCCCGAGTTCAGTCTTGGACAAACCATAACCTCCCCAAGCCCAGCGTCCACATCCAGAGAAACAGAGCCCCCTCCCCTCCTAGTGTTTGTTGTAGGGGACCCCTGGGAGTATGGCTTTTCAAGGCTTATTGAGCTGTCAGTGGTCTTCTTTGAGGACCCTCTTAGGATGGACGCCTCAAGATCCTATCCACATTCGCTCTTGGAGGAGAGACTATCCAAATTGTCCAAACAGGGGATTATGTTTTATGAAGTGTGTCTAAAGGAGGACCCAGTGCCCTTTTACATTATTTTATACGATCTGAACATGAATTTCATTGACCGCCCTTGCTGTTTTTGAAGTTCTTTATAAGATGTTAAACATCTGGAAGGGGAACTCAGTTTTAGACGGCAACATTTTACAAAATTTTACTTTTTTCCCCCCTGATTATAGAGTAATACATATATGGTTGAAGGGAAGTGTGAAACATATAGGAATGTCTGAGAAATGTTTGTGGAATGAATTACACAAACATGAGGGGGAAAGGGCAAGGATACCAACACCCTTAAAAAACAACTGTTACCATGTTGTAAAACATTTGTCTGGTATTCAGATCTGTCTGTCTGTCTGTCAGTCTGTCTGCCTATCTAACCAGACAAATTGGCATCTTGTTTTGTGGTCCGCATTTCTCATGTCTTGTTTAGAATGCTTTATATCAGTTGCATACTATTCCACTGAATGCTGGTCATAATTTATCTCTCCATTGACTCATCCTTGGACATTTAAGTCTTCCATTAAGTTATAATAAACACAAATGTTCATCGATCTTTTTGATTCGTTCTTTAGGAAGAATTTTTCTATCAAGTTATAGAATTAAAGGGTCTGAACTTTTACAAACTCCATTGTATTACCCAATTCTCTTTAGTAGATTAGATAAATTTACCATCCTACCAGCAGATTATCACAGTAAATTTGCCACATGTTCACCAGTATTATATGCTGTTTTTAATATCTGCCAACTTGACAGAGGAGAAATATCACTTGACAAATTCAAATTTTTAATTTTATGGAGAATAATGTTTTCCAGTATATTTACTGCTTTTACTTTTGTTATTGAAATGTTGTTAGTTGGATGGTTTAAACTTTTGTATACTCAAAGCTATCAGACTTTGTCCTTAAGAATCTATATTTGCTTTTATTCTTAGAGTAGTCTTCTAATTTCCCAAATTAAAAAAAAACACGTAGTTTTCCATTTAACATTTTAATCCATCTGGAATTTGTTTTAAAGCATGCTATGACAAAAACATCTAATTTTAATTTTTAATAGTTAGCCCAGCATTAGTTGCTTAATAACCATTCTTTTCCAACTTAATTAATGCCACTTTTATTTAGTACTAAATACTTAGGAGATTTAGTCTTCTCCTAGCTTCCTATTCCATCCTGTTATCTATTATTTTTCAACTTAGCCAAAATGATTTAACTATTATAACTTTATAAGATATTCAAATACCTTATAATGCAAATTCCCCTTTAAAAAATCTTTACTTTTTAAAGATAATTCATATGTATCTATTACTTAATGTGAATTAATTCACTTTTTATACATTCCAAATGAAGCCAGCCAGAATTTGTATTTCATTATCGAAAATACTGAATTAACGTGGGTATTATGTACATTTTTTAAATTATGTTCCTTTCAATGCAAAACTGGGGTATGCCCACATGTACTAGAGTTTTATATATCCTCAGTAAATGTGTAAATTCTTAAAAATTAGAGACCTACATACATTTTTAGACTTCAGACCTAAATATATTCTGTTCAGTATTACTGTCATGAATGGCATTTTTTTAAAGATTTTATTATTTTATGCATACAAGCACTGGGGTACAGGCCAGAGGTGTGTGGTGGGGAGGTGAAAGGATTCACCACAGAGAGCAGGGAGCAGAACAGGCAGATCAACGGAAGTACACTGCTGAGGGGAGCAGAGGGCACAGCAAGAGAGGTCTGCCGCGCCATGTGGGTCCCCTCCCTGGCCTGCTGCAGGGATTGAACTCCTGCTGCAGTGGCTGCGGTTTGCTTCATAGTGTGTTGCTTAACCCACTGAGCCACCGGGGAGGCCCAAATGGCATTTTTTTAAAAATGAAGTTATTTTTGAAGTATAGAAATCCTGTGGACATTTTAAATATCTTTTTGCATCTAGATTCTTGCATCTCTGGGATTCATTTTTTTCTTTTATAATGTATTTTATCATCAGATAATATTTATTATAGAAAATAAAATAGTTAAAAATATTACTCAAAATACTCTCTACTGTTTTGGTACACACTCTTCTTGACTTCTTACAGTGGTCAAGGTAGTAGATATGTTTTGTACATACCATAAAGCCTGTTTACCCAAATAAGGACCATATTGTGCATTCCTTTTTATAACTTGCTTTCTATTACACTGTCTTTTGGAGCTTCTTTTTAGAACAAGAAATATACTTTACATCATCTTTTTCATGATTGCATGGTATTCTACTATAGAATGTGCCTTTATTTTCAACATGTAATCACCTATAACATGTTTAAGCTATCACAAACAAATCTGTGTGCCTCAGTTTTTCTCATATCTAATAATTTCCTTACTGCCAGTTCCCAAAGTGGTAGGCATTATAGCATCAAAGCGTGTGCCACTTTTAAAGGCCTTGGTGTGCCATGTTGCTCTATATTGGTCCTACATTGCACTCCCACCTGCATACCTGGGTCAGACCTAAGGATGCAGCCAACACATGTTAGTATCAGCATCGGTTGAACATCCTCTCTACTCTCCCCGATTTTCTATGTTAAAAAAAATGGAGTTCCATTTAATAGTGTATGTTTTTGTTATTGGCTACCTATAACTCTTCTCATTTGGAATAGTCATTAAAATATTTTGGGATTATTATCAGATTTTTCTTTTGAGCATCATTCTCTTTCCTATTAACCTGCAAATGCTCTTTATATCCTACTTACATTAACTCCTGCTGATAGACCTCTCTCTCTATGGGACAAATACTTTTTCTTGATCTTTCACTTGCCTTTTCATTGTGATGGTGACGGCAGCAGGTACCATATTATCAATCTATTTTTTTGCTTGTGTTTTTTCATTTTCTGAGAAGTTTGAAAAGATTTTGCTTTTAAGACATGAAAGAATCCCTTAAAGATGCTGTCTGGTTATCGAAGTCATTGCTTCAGGCAGGGTCATTTTGCAGCCCAGTTCTCTGCTGGCGTCCACTCCCAAGTACTCAGGAAGCCCCAGTGGCTGGCCTTATTTCTGATGTCACTGTCCACACCATCAGGAATAAGCTTGCCAGATATAGGCCCCTGTTTGGTTTGGCCAGAATTGCCTGGGGGCCCCTGAGTCCTGTTGTTCCAAAACAGTTAAATGGGTAATGAGTCAAGTACACACTTCTTGCCTCAAGTCCCACTCTGTCTTCAGCTTTTTCCTTCCAAATACTACATCCTGTCTTGGAAAGTGGAATTGCCAGCAAGGTTCCCAGTGCCTTTCTTTAGTCTGGATCCATCTGTGATCTAGCAGAACAGGCAGAGACTTCTCAACAGTTTATGTTAACTGAACTTCCCCTTAGTTTTATTTTCCTTTTCTCATTTTGGTTTGGTTATGAAAAGGTGCAGAAGAGGGTCAACTGGACTCCTTCCCTGTCTAACCTGGAAACTTGCATGTCTTTTTTATACCTTTTCCAAGGCTCTGATGAGCATTCTTTGGTGTAATTAAAATACGGTATTTGGAGAAAATTGATATATTACGGTGTTTAGAAATGGCATCAGTGGAGATTTGAATAGGAATTTGTTGCATAGAGATCCCACAGGTGTGTTTCATTTCAGAGTTAATTTGGGAATGGCAAGCTGTATAGTTGGAGTTCAGTATGAAACTTATGCATTTCATCTTGGGAATGAGAAAGTCAGATTCCCACGTGTGCAAAATGGTAATATTAGACACTGTGATCTGAACTTTATGGGAAACTGTAAATCATAGGGACATTTTTTGAGGTTTTTAGTACCTTTCCTCTCCAAAATTATTTTTTAAAACCGCTCCATTTGAAACTGAATGTGCTGCATACAACCATAGAGACACACAGACACACACACACGAATACATGAACATGTATGTAGATCTGTGGCTGTGAGTACGGTTACCCTCACAATTGAGTCACCTTCCTCTCTTATGTAAAATCATAGATGTAAAATTTCCTTTAGCAATGTGAACTGTGCTGTTACCTTCCAGCAATGTGATTTGCTAAAGGAAAAGAATAACAAACAGTGCTGCTTCATTTTTTATTTGGCATCAGAATTGTGCTACTTGATGGGGGGTACATGTGTGGACTCCATTATCACACTGTATTTGGAGGGATACCTTAGTGTAGACCTTTCCTTTTTAGGCACCAGCCATTTGCTCTCATCCAACAGTGAAATCTGCAGTTATGACAGATCCTTCCAGAGAATCAATCAATAGAATGAAGGAAAGATTTAGCACCTTAAACTGAACTGCATAAAAACCTTAATTTTTAAAAAATGAATGGAAAACTCATCAGTTTTTCCTTTCCAGAGAATGATTGTTGCCTAACAACCTTTCTTCTTGGTTTTTCTCCCTGTCTTTATTTGTAAATTGTCTTTCCTAAACTGCGAGTTTGGGATGGGCCCCGCTTATGAATGCAAAACTGTCTCCTATGTCAAAATCAAATCGGAGCCCCTCATTCTCACTTCACTTTGACTAAATATCTGTTAAACAAACATAGCATGAAATTTCCTTTGGAAAAAAAAATCCGCTTTCTTCACTGTCCCAGAATTCCAGAAATATGATCCTCTGGTGGGGAATGTGCTGTCTTGCCAAAAATCTGAGCTTTAGCTGCCAGAAGATGGAATAAATAAGAAGCTTCCTTCCTAGCTTCAGGAAAGGAACATCTTCATTATCTGTCCAAACTGATATACATGCATACCTTTACCTGGAGGGTAACCTGCTCTCCTACCTCAAGGGAAGGAAGTATCTGCTTTTAAGTTTTCTAATAAAACCTGGACATGTGTGTGATGCCACTAGATTAAAACTCTTATGAATTAAACTAGGACCACTGAGTGTTTTGTACACCAGCTCCATAATCACCTTTTTTTATGGTACAGATGCTAAGGAGTAAGGAAAGTTTGGGTTCTCCTTTTCTTCCTGTATGGGGAGTCATACACTCTGCAGTGAATTTGGCTATTCCAAACTCAGAGCATGCTTTAGATGTCAAGAATTACTCATTGTTATAGAAGCTAAGTCCTTTTTGATTTAGAAATATATGCTTCTAAATATACACCTGGAAATAAACCTTCTGCGCTGCTTTAATTTTTAAACATTTCTCATATTGCCTTGGTCTTATATAGGAACTTCCTTTGTAATTCCATCAGGATGTCTGAATGTTTGAATCTTCAGTGTATAAAATAGAACCAGATCTTGTATATTTTCCAGGTAAAAGTAGGACTAAAGTTCATTGGAAGAGAGGGCAGATATAATTCTCAACTATAGAATTCAAACTTATTCTTAATTTAGGACTTGCATACATTTAATTTACTAGTTTTCTTTAATTGCTAATCCCAGCCTACTTGAACCAGTCTTTGGTAGATCTTGATATAGTTTGTCTTCTGTGCTTCCTTTTAAACCTAAATAATTAGCCAGGACTAGGATTCATTGAATATCATAGAATCATCTAAGGCACTTCTGGATTAAACATGATAAACATTTATTTTTCTCTCTAATTGTCTTGAGCAGAAAATGCTGAATTAATAGGACAGTTATACAGTGTCTCTTCTTTCTGTGCACCAACTTTAGGTCACCTCATGGCCCAAGATAGCTGTTGGGGCTCCTGCCATCAAGGACTTATTCCAATCCCAGGAAGGAGGAAAGGGTATATAGTCACAACTCTCTTTAAGGAGACTAGTGATTTACACGAGACTTGTGCATGTATCTCATTGGGGAAAACTTGGTCTCATGACTATTCTTAGTTTCATGGAGCTTTATTACTGAAGCGGAATGAGAAGATAGGTGCTGAGTGGTTCTTTATCATATTGTGTATCAGGCAAAGCATGTGTCTGGAAATCTATTTCATTTCATCCTCAAATGCCATTGACCTGACCCAGCTCAAGATGGAAGTTAGACTTTCCTTAAATAAAAAATAACCTTATTCTTTATAGTAGACTATACCTCTTTTAACTTTGTATATTAGTTTACAAGAGCCCACTATGAAATAAAATTAATACTGTATTGTTAATTTGGTAAGCCCAAATGAACATTTCTCAGAAAGCATGTTTCTCCTTTGGCTTTACTGAAGTAAGCTGTCAGGTTAAGAGACCTCTATATTAAAAGGAATTTCCTGTTTTGTAGTATCTCTGCCTTTCCCATAGATTTTTAAGACTGTTCTTTAAATCTCCCCAGGCTATATGAAGAATGGATTTCTGGCATAGAGTCTGCTTACACACAGTAACCTGCTCTGGTCTGGAGACCAATTGTGGGTAGGAGAAACAGAATTGTTGAAACAGATGAATGCTTATATAGTATTTCACTTGTCATGAATAATAGACAGTTAAATGTGTAACACGTTAGTAGGTACATTTTTTTAAAAAATCAATGTTTATGAAAAAAATGTTAAGGTATTTTGTACCTTTTCTTTCTGTTAAATTCCTATATGCAGTTGCTTTTTTATTTTCTAAGCAAGTAAGAGTTAAGCAATACAACTTTTTTGAATTCAGAGCATGTTTCTATCAAGCTATAAATGTAAAAGGCTATAAACTTGAGGATAGATTCTGTTTACTCCCTATGTTGAAATAGTGATCACCACCTTGTGTCATGTAAGTAGATGTAATTCGAAAGCAAGGACAAAATAACTTTGTACAGATTAATAGAACATTCTAACTTTTTTTGACCAATACCAGGTGCTGTATAGTATTGGGTCCAGCAGGATTAGAAAATTATGCTGCTTTGAAAGCCATGAGCCTGTCGCCCATGCTCACTATAGCAGTTTCTCTCCTCTCTCCTAGTGTCCTTCTAAATCTTGAGAACCCAGATTCACATAAAAATCTGCCTGCACGTGATAGTGGGTGTGTTACTGCTTGGCAACCTCTGGATATTAACATAGAGCAAGGTGTTGACGCCACAGATGGTAGAAATAATGCACTCTTCCTCACCAAGAGGTCCGGAGAATGTGGCCCCCATTTGGCTTGGCACACATGGAGAGGGTCGCCCACCCTCTGCTCTGCAGTCTCCTTTCCTCTCATTGGTGATTCTCATCACAGCACATTCTCAGAGTTGGGAGCTATTCTGTAATGCACTGGTGCTATCAGAAGCTATCATATGTAAATGAAATCATTTGATCAGAGGCCCCAGGTCCTCAATTCTCCTTCTCCAGCTCACAAGCTTTATTTTTATGGTGATTTTTGTCCTGCACAATTGAAGGCACTTTGCTTGCCATCTGGGGTTGGTGAAGAGGGTTCAGACACATTCAGATGTGGCTTGACAGTGTCTTTTGCTAATGGCATCTTTCAACTTGATTCCCTCATTTTGACCTATGCCAATTAAGTTGTATCTGCAAAGAAATGCTTATTGTAATCCAGTTTTACAGGCTTTACCTTTCCAGATGAATGTGAAATCAACATGAGCAGTAATTAGGCAGTTTTTGTTTGTGTTCTTCATAGCACATTTCTAGCCAAGATTTCTCTCTCTTTAGTCATTGTCTCTTTCAAAATATGTGTGCTAGGCTTTTCAATGTTTCTCCCAAAGTAACAAATTCAAGCAGTTACTGTTGAAGTTTCCTAGCAATGAAGATACCAAAGTTTAGGTTATCTGCATCTAATCACTATTAAAAACCTGTGTTTCAAATACACATGTGCAGCAGGATATGATGTGGGACTTTCTCTGTTGTCCCAGTTCTGGTACCAGAACCCTTTGCTTGAGCTAGAGCACTGAGTTTTGCACATTTAGAAAGAGCTGACAACAATGGAGAATAATGGATTCCCTCAGCATTCACAGTGATTGCATAGAGCAAAATCAGTTCCCCACCTTCTGCCCAGTTCCCTACTCTAGTTTCTGCCCCCAGACAACTAAAAAAAAAAAAAGTAGAGACAGGGAAACAGAGCAGGCGCTGGGATCTTTGGGGGAGTGCAGAGCAAATACTTAGTGGGCATATATCTCATGTCCATCATGGGGTACTTCCCTTCCAGCAGCTAAGCACAGAGGAGACAGCATTCTATATAGGAGTTGGAAATTGATTCAGGCAGGAACTTTGATATTCCTCTATGTCTATTTCATGAGAAGAAGCAAGATGGAGACATAGCTCATGTCTCAGTTTGGGTTCTGCCACAAGCAGAACCTGAGATAAAGATTCATGAACAAATAGTTTATAGGGGAGGTGCTCCTAGTCAGCACTGGTAGGAGAGCGGGGATGTGGGACAAGGAAGGTGAACAGCTACAGAACCGGTAACAACGGTAACGGGTACTAATCCCACCGGGTAGCTCTGGCAGCTCTTGAATTCTAATTCAAGCCTGAATGCTCACAACTAAGAAGGATCTGGGGCATTTATAGACTTACTGTCACTGGTCGCTGTGGAGGGCTGTTTCCTGGAGGGCATTAATTCTCTGTCATTCTCTCCAACTTGGGAGAATAGTGTCCAAATATGGGAGGGAGTCCTCAAGGAGAAACAGATTCTAGCAGTTGGACGTGGGGAGTTGAGGAGGTGAAGCATAGACACTAGCTGCTGTTAGAGGTAGAAGGGGGCTCAAAGGAGCATCTACACCCCGACATTTAGATGTGTGACTTTTCCCTGGAGGAGGAAAACTATGGAAAATAACTGAACTTGAGTCACTTCATTGCCCACTAAGCAAGACAAAATTCAGTAGAAAGAAGTTGTTTGTGACTACTGAAAGTAGGATCACAGAAAAAGAAAAGAAAGAACTGTTCCCCAAAGAACAAACACATGGATCAGCAATGGGGGACCATAAACACAGAAAATACCAATGACTTTTTCTTTCTTTCCTTTCACTTTTTCTCTTTTTAAAAATTTCTTCTTTTTCTTATAGTTTCAAGACAAAAGACATAACATGAGAATTTGGTAGGCAGGCGTGAAGTCCCTGAAATTCCTTTCCAGGAATTTTGCAGAGTAATCGGTTTTCCTCTATTTGATATTGTCCCAAAGTGTGGGGAAGTATTGTAGGGAAATACTTAACTAGAGACATATTATAAGTGAACATAGCACATGAGTCCTTCCTAGCACTGGCTAGGAGATGTCAGTCTCTCTCCTTTGCCCATTGGGGACAGAGAGCTCATCTTACTTGACTTGATGTTGCCACATGATCTGGCCAATGGGATTCATCATAACCTTAGAGTTCTCAAGCAGACATATTTTTCTTCAAGTACCTTGGGTAATTAGGTTCATTTACATATTCAAAGCATATTTTGGCAACTCTGTCACTGTTCTGAGTACAAGCATGTTTAAACTACTAGAGGCTATATTATCTCAAAGTAATTTTTGTTTTACATTGTTACCCTTCACAATTTGGTTCAATAATATGTATATGATAAGCGATACAAATGAGACTTTTAGTGAAGAACATAACTTAGTATATACAGATGTTGGTTAATAATGATATATACCTGAAATCTATATAATGTTGTAAAACAATGTAAACAATGGGGGCAGGGGACCCAGTGGATTATGGTGGAGGATTATTGGTACTTTCGTGGTGGGCGTGATCTAATAACATACATTTGTTTTTTAGAGGTGTGACCCTATACTCCTAAAACATGTGGTAAACTAACATTCCCTCAACAAACATCTGTTTTAATTAAACAAAGGAAAATCAGTGAGCTCAGTACTTAATAGACATATTCATCGTCAATGAATATTGACTATAAGACATATACATATTCAGTAGAGTTTTCCAGTTATTAAAAAAATTTAATATTGAGAAACATTACATTTTGATTAAAAAATAAAAATAAGTCAATACCTTTGAATGATGTGTGTAAATATTACTGTAGTGACTGATTGATAATTTAAATATCTGATAGATCTAATAGATGCAATCTAAGCCCTAAATTATTTGGAATTTAATGTCAATTGCTTTAAGATGTAAAACACAGAGGCTTTTGTTCCATAATGGTAATTGATGTGGTCATTTATACAAACTAAAATACAGAACAAAAGAAAAACAGTTATTTGTAAAATCATAAACTAATGTCCAGTTATCATTTAAGTGTATCTTTCTGTTTTAACCTCCTCATATAAGATACATGAATAAATTATGTATCTTTGACATTATAGGCTAACAGTTATTTGGTCATATTATGTAGGCATTGTTAACATGTCAGCTGAGATCACTTTATAGATTTATTGGTAACAATAACAGAGTTGAATTTGATTTTATTATCTTGTAGTAAACTAGTGATTTGCTTGAGTGATAAGTCATTTAGGCCTCTTATTTTCATTTGGATTCTGATGACTCTCCTTTTTTCTATCCAAATTTTCTTTATTCCCAGTGTGTTTATAGAATGCATGGTGGCGTTTGGAAGTATTACAAATTTGTTTGGTCTTTTGTTTTTCATTCTGGGTTTTTTTTTTTGTTTTTTTTTTATAGTCTGACTTTTAAGTCTGCTACTCATCAACTGCTGTGCACACCATTTTCCAATTTGATGTACTGTCCCTATGGGTCCATTTCAAAATGATTTGTGTCCATGTTTAATAACTAAAGCATGTATGTGGGTGGAAAAACTCTACAGCCATAAATCTGAGATTAAGTTCCTTTTGACCCTCTGGTTCTTCTGTGATTTGGCTAGACTATAATAAATAGCTTAAAGGTCATGTGAGCCAACATTTTTTTTTCTTTCTAGAATTTCAGTCTATGAAACCTGAGTAAAAAATTAAATGAGACATACTAAATATAACTAGTATATAGATGATATACTTTTGTAAGTTTACTTTTGATTTGTTTTCATTGATGGTTCTGTTGTATCATCAAATATTTTAAATAAAAATCCCTACCTCAGTGCATGGTATATAATAAAGAGTCAGTACAGATTTGGTGAAATACATTTGAATATAATATTTATTACAAGTTTTTCATTTCACAACTGCAGGATGGGATTTATTTACAGTAATGTCAATATTTGGCCTAGAATTTATTAATTTATACTACATGTTGCACTGATAGCTAGTGAAAATTCACTAGTAAAACAGTTTATTCTTTCATCCACTTATTTCTTAGTTATTTTTTAATCAATAAAATGAGAATATGAGTTATTATAGTTTGGAATATAGGCAGATATATAATCACTAACTATAATTATGATAAGATTAATATAATAGGCTGTAGTGGGGGCATTGAGGTAGATTTCATTTTTCCTGTAGAGCAGACGTTTGGGAAACTTTCAAAGAGGAAATGAACTGTGATCTGGATTTTAAAGAATTGGTAAAGGTAGAAGTAAACATATTAGGAGATGAGAAAAAATTATTCCAGATGTCCAGGCTTAGGAGCTATTAGGAAACCATAGTCATAACCCCAAGACTCCAAATAATCTGGTGTAACAAACATATAGTGTAAGAAGTGGACTAAGGAAGTAGACAGTAGAAAGCAATAGGATAAAGGACGTGACCAGAAGTATAACTTGAGATGGGATCCGAAAGTGTCATGTTAAAAAATGTAGACTTCATGGTGTAGATAGAGGAAAAATAATGGAAGTTTTAAGACATAATTGGGTTTAATATTTCCTAAAGAAAACTGATGGCAGGTAAGACAATGAACTTGAAAGATCAGCTTCAGCTAGAGATGCTTAAGACAACTTTTGTTTTCAACAATCCAAATAGAAGTATATGAAACAGGAATGGGCAATTGTAGTATGAAGTAGGTAGCTAATTTAGAGGTGAATTGTCTGTCCAGATGGCTACCAGGTTTGATGCATAAGAAGGAAATCATTATAGATTCCTCCTAGACTGCAGACTTGTAAAATGAGAAAATGGTACCATATTTAATATGTTTTGAAAACTAGAGAAGAGGATTCTTATTTGTGCATGGTTGAGGATATGTTGATTTGAGAGGTCTGTGGTGCTATGACATTCAGGCAGAATTGTCCACTAGACCACTGGCCTTTCACGTTGGGAGGCTGAGTATTGGATGTAAGGATCATTAGTCCATTGTTAAGACACAGCATTCTGAGATCATATAACATTCTGCAAGGGAGTAGAGGGAAGGAGAAATGATATACACCTATAACATAGCAGTAAATGAAAATCCCTAAGGACACTACTAGTACACAGTCATCATTTTTGATGTATATAATATCAGTTATGTTCACACATGCACACACACATATATGCATGCACATTCTTATATACATGTACATTCACATATGTAAATGCTAACATAATAAGATAGCTGACATTTGGTACCTATTTTTTATATTTGGGATTACTGATATTGTAATGATATCATGAGTGCTTTATAATTTACTAAATTAGTAACCCATTAATGATATTCTTTCTATTTTCTGCTATTTAATTTCACTATCACCAATGCAGATTTTTAGGTCTTTCGTGGCATTTGGATTTCATTCAATTATTTCTAATCAAATCCTTCTCCTAAAAGCTGTTTTTATCTGTGCCTGTTCTCTTTCTGAACTTCCAGTTCTTGTTTTCAGAGAGACTGTGATTTCTGAATGCTAGTGATGCAAGACCATTCCATTGTGTCTACTTCAGTATTAAGTTCTGAGTCCTTCTAAATGTTCAGGTTGATTTTGCATCTCTTGGTTTTACAGAATATTTTCATAGTCCTGCTGTAGAATTTTTGTGTATTTGTGTGTGTGGTTTTTTCCCCTTTGGGGTAAAAATATAGCTGTCTTAACCTGCACTGCCCACTGTGATAGCTACTAGTCAGATGTGGTGATTTAAATTTGGATAAATTAAAATTAAGTGATAAATTCGGTGCCTCAGTTGCAGTATCCTCCTTTCAAGTGTTCACTAGCCATCTATGGCTAGAGGCTACTATACAACATAGAATGTTCTGTGGGACAGTGCTACCTAGACTCTTTTTAGACTCAGCACAGCATTTATTTTTAACCCTCTTCACCTATCACTTGGGTAGCTGATCAGTTATATTTGTTATTTTTATTATACTTCATAATATTTTGATTTTATTCTGTGTATTGTCATTACTACTATTAACAACATATTTTGTAGTCATGCATTCTAACACTCATTGTACCCAGTTTATTGTTTTGTACAAATGCTCTGATTAAATATACACCTTTATTCATCCGATTAGGAGAAAAAGAAAACATCCCGTCGTCTGACTTTTTTGAAATGTTCAGCTAACTAAAGATAGAATATAAGATACAGACGAAGTATAAGAATTCACTATGGAAAACCAGAACTAATCCTAGAAAGCACTTGTTATGTGCACTTAACATAAGTAAATAAGGTAGGGAAATGAAGATGAGACATGAGGTAAACAACAGACTAAGTGAAAATAAAACTGCTGAGAAGCTGAAATGAAGAGAACTGAAAGATAACGAAGTAGTTAACAAGGCAGTTAAGTGTAATGTCAGGCTTCGTTTTTTAATTAGAAGTAAAAAGGAAGTATAGACACATCCCCTATAAACCCAAACAGTGATGTGAAAAAAAATTTGAGGCATTTCTACCAAATTCAGAACGAAGTTGGATGAGAAAGAAGTGAAAAAAGAATAAAATATATGCAGTCCAGAAAATGATAAACCAACTTCTTTCCCCAGAAATAATATTCAAAAACATAATACAATAAACATTTTAACTGGGGTATTTTAAATTCAAATTAAAAATATTGACTAAATTGACAAAGTTTGTAATTTCAAGAATGAAGAAAATTGTGTAAGTAGATTATGGTGTCCTCTTTATACTTAACATTTTTAATAAGGAGAGGGTTTTCTGGAAAGCAAGTTGAAACACTGACTGACATATTTGCTAACTTTCCGCTTCCTGGAAGAGAGTAACTGCTAGAGTCACAACAGAAATGAATTGATAAGAGCAAATTATTTAAAAGATGACTTGGGAGCTTCCCATGTTAGTATCCTCAGTCCAGGGTGGCCACAATGGGTCATGTGCACATGTCATTTAATTCATGGAGTCCAAGAGCAAGCAATCCCCACGTGAGGTTTGTCGTGACCTCTCTTTTCTTGCAACGCCATTTTTCGGAACAATTCCCCAGTGGCCTGACTTGGGGAGAGGGAGTTGCAGTCTTGTGTAATAGTGATGGATCTCGGAGTTTAGAACAATGTTACACAACTCTGCATTTTTATCATTCTAATGACTATTGCTGGACAAGGGGAGCTTACTTTCCTGCCAGCTATTTATACAAGCTAATCAGAGGCTTGATATGATCCAGATGGTGATAACCTTTTGCCATACAAAGCCCATGTTGAGTTTCTCTTTGCCAGCACAGGGTTTGCCTCATTCAATAATCTGGACCCAAAAGTTCTATTTCTGAAATGCCTTATGAAGGATAGCAGATGATGTAAACTATTTCAGGAACACTAAAGAGAAAATCAAGTGCTAGGCTTCTGACATTCCACACACATTACCATAGATCGATCTATGTCCTTTTTATATCGCTGGAACAAAACATGTTTTTATTGAATTTATTATGTTTTTATTAAGTACAATGCACCACCAGGAATGGGGGAGGGGAAAATTATTTTCAGTAAATCATTCACCCCTCCATCTTTCAAACTGCATTCCAGACCCAGATCTTGTGTAATTTTTGCTTGGACTACTAGTCCTGTTATTCTTCTACTATTTTAAGCTTAATATATTGTCTTGCCAACAGATATAATGATTCCTGTAACTACTCATCAGTTCCCTGCAAGAAGAACTAAAGAGAATTGCAGCTTAAAGTGGGCTGTGTGTCATGAGTAATGTAGCCAGAAATCTCTGCTAAATCCTGTCCTTGCTATTAAGGAATGTTATTGACTTAAGTCAAGACAGTATTTGTGCATCTCAGAAAGACAGTAAAAGTGCAAAAGAAAATTTTATCTTTCCTTGTATAAAACTTTGCAAGACACAGTTCTGTCCATTCCTTCTGCTCGTTCAAAGACCAACTCATTCAAGTATCTCTCTAGAGTATCGTAGACTTTATCCACTCCTCTCATTCATTAATTCACTCAATGAATAGATATGAGCACATTCTCTGTACCAGACACTGGCAGGAATTCCATTCTGAATACCATTTTTTCCTCTCCTTTCCACCAAAAGTCTCAGTTAACTGCACAGTCTTATAGAAGAGAGAGCAAAGTAAACACAAGTTTAGGGGAGTGACCTTGGAGATTTGGTTATGATTTTACAAACTCAGTTTGTCACTTACTAAAGAGCAAGAAGGCCATGATAACAACTTGCTACAACAGAACTAGGACTCCCCTTTGACCACTGAAATAAAATTGTAAAGACAAACAAAATGTCTCACTTCGTGCCATCCTTAACAGATCACTGGAGCTTTCCCCAGAGGTGCTACTAAGTGAAAACAAAAAGGGATGTGTGTGTGTGTGTACCTGTGTATATTTCAATCCATTCCAACTTTTTGTTTATAGGTAGGACTTTTCACCTGCTGTGTGGACTAACTGCAAATGTCAGCACATAGTGTCCTTTATTTGGCCCACGGGAGCTTCTTCAGGCTGTTTGCTGACTCTTTGGGGTGCCCTTAAAACCTTGAACAGCTTCTTTGCTTTTTCTCATGATACAGTGTTCCAAGCTCATGTTATTTCTTGTCCTAGATCTGAAGTCCATAATTTCCTTACAAATTCCTGGTTCCTTTTAGTTAAAAATACTATTTAGAGACTATGATCAGTGTTCAAGTTTGGTCATTTCTGCTGGAGGTGGTTCTTAATTCTTTCTGTCTCTTTCTATCTCCCCCACCCCACCCCACCCCACCCCACCCTACCACCACCACCAGTTTGGCCAGTGTATATTTGGGATAGATTCCTAGAGGTGGTATTGCTGAATGAAATGACTACTTAGAATATTTTTGATGATAAACTCTCAAGCTCAACTGGAAATGAGAATTTTTAGAGTTAACCACATCTTAAAGCCCCCTCTTTAGTCTAAAGGATGTTAGACTTTCTTTGCCAGATAGGAAAAATTTAATAAAGGTATAATAACCAAATTAGTGAGGCAAGTAATTCAAATAGAATGAAGAGACTATCACCAGGTTGCTCAATAAATCACTTGGGGGAAATTTCTTAACAAGTTGACGAAATATATGTATTCTTTTCCTTACACCAAAGACAAAAATATGGATTTAATTATTTTTTAAAAATCAAAGCATTAGAAGAAATGAGAATGCTTTAATGGGCTTGAGACAGGGAAACTTAAACGCAGTCTCCAAGTGGAGATGGGAAATGAGGCTGGCTCCAAGTTTTTTGATCTTAGCAACCGAAAGAATTGTTATAACAGGGGCTGATCTTTTTTGGAAAATACTTATTGCATTTGTACTACTAGACTCAGAGAATAAAGGAATTGAAGAAAATAGACAAAAATACCTGCCTTCAAGAAAGTTCCGTTAGAGAGAAGATCAGGTTTCTGTTTAAAGCTATCCTTGACATTTTGCCTCTAAATATCTCTGAGCTGTGTTGCAGAAAGACTCAGGTGATCTTTTCTCCCAATCCTGCCCTTAATTCCTAGTCTTGTGCTTTTTCCTCTAAAGTTAAGTTAAAAGGAGATTATATAATTTTTTAAAAAAACTGTTTCAATTTAGTTAAGGGAAGAACCAGCTATATGATTATAAGATTCATATCTGCAAGAAACATTCTTTATTAGCATGTAATTAGGTCCTGATTTTAATTCATTAATTCTTACTAATTTTTAATGCTTGTGAATTAAAGATAAAATGGTTACATCTGAGGGTTTTTTATTATTTTATTTATTTTTAATTGCAGTAATATTGGGATGCCCCCATCAGATACTACCGACCATAGTGCACAAATTGTTGCTCTTCCTGACTACTGTCTAAATGTTGTTGTTTCTTGAATCATTTTTTGCATTGCCTACCAAATATTTGAATTCTCTCTAAAAACTTGCCAGAAAATATACCTGGGTCTCCTACTCCTATCTACTGAAAATCAACAATAGAATATTAATTACAGTAGCAATGCTTCACTGGTTTTCTTGGATATTTACAGTTTGATGTTACAAAGCATCAATGGCAAAAGATGCCTTTTTTCAAAGGCTTTACTTTTTTTCTGTCCATAGCAAAGGAATAGCATAAAGTTATAAAGCAGAACTCACTTGTCCTAAATTTGTAAAGCCCAAGTGACAGATTAAGTGAATCAGTATTTTCTTATGAAGAGAAAGGACACCACCAAAAACAACTTGATTTTGTGCTAAGGCTGGGTGGTCCAAAAAAAGATGAAGTTTTGAATCTATACTTTTGGAGGAGCAATGGAAAAACAAATAAAGGAAGCAGATTGACCAGGATTAACTCTAGAAGAGACAACCTATTCCATTTTCTTCTAGTTAGGCTTTCAGAATATTATCATGTGGTGGCCCAGCCAACTAGGTAGGTAGGTAGGTTAAGATAGATAGATAGATAGATAGATAGATAGATAGATAGTTATAGATATGTATATAAATGTGTGTGTATATATATAGAAAGAGACATATGCTTAGTAGGTTGGAAGTAGATCCAGATGACTCAAATTTGTTTCATATTTTGAGAGCCTGAAAATCAATGAAAAATAATTCAAAAATAATTGATACTATTCATAAAAATTCATTCTATAAACATTTTTTTTTTGCATTAGCAAACTGCATGGCTGTGTTGCTGGTGCTGGTATGACTACTGCTATATCTTATACTCTTTTGAGGTGCCTTATGATTCCATGACACCATTCTAGTCTGTGCCTGTTGCTGTTTTACTGACCAGTATTCCAGTTCTTGCTCTCGTGAAGTGCTAGCAGTCTTCCAAATACTGTTTGACATAAGAAAGGAAGCCTGTAGCAAGTAGGCTAACACAATGCAAACTCATACCAATTTTCCCTATTTCATTGCAGCAAATTCTTCGTCATTCTAGAGAAAACTCAACAAAAGTTATATTTCTCATTACTGATGGCTATTCTAATGGGGGAGATCCTAGACCCGTTGCAGCATCGTTGCGAGATTTTGGAGTAGAGATCTTCACTTTTGGCATATGGCAAGGCAACATTCGAGAACTGAATGACATGGCTTCCAGCCCAAAGGAGGAGCACTGCTACCTGCTGCACAGTTTTGAAGAGTTCGAGGCTTTAGCTCGCCGGGCATTGCATGAAGGTAATGAACTCATGGCATTACATGGTGTCTCTAAGTGGAATTTCCTCCTCACTTACTGCCTAAACCCACTGCAAGGTGACAGCAGATACTACGAGGGCTGTGCAGAGTTTGATGCCCATGTGTCCTTTGTATATTATAGTAGGTGTTGACCTTCATAAATAGAGCTGGCACTCTGACCTTGCAATGAGACTATTTGGTTAGCTTTGATTTTTAACAGCTGTGATATATTTTCACGAGAATATCCATAGGCTCCCACCTAGAATGGGAGAATCAATGGAATGAATTTAGGTGTGTTTTGAGACCACACACAGAGTGGGAAACCTTGATTTAGTTCTCATTTACAGTTATCTGGAAAGATGAAGTAAACATTCAGAGACATGCATAGCGAATCTCACCAGAAGGTTTCCAGAAATACACATGAAGATACAAGAGCAATAAATACTCAGCACACACTCTTGATCTGACACTTTGAAGATAAATACATGTACGACTCTTGCTGGAGGGCATATGGAATGTATATAAATGCTGAAGAACATTGACCGCGATAAGGAACACAATCAGGAAAGTCATTCATTAGAGGATGTTTTAAAAGACCATTTTATAAGGGTGTTTAATTGTAAGTTGTGAGCTGAATAACTTTAAGTCTAGTAGTGGCATGTGTCTCAGTGAGCCAATCCCCAGCACTGATGAGGAGATGACAGGAGAACTAGCCTTAGACCAAAGCATGTGGCAAATTCAGCTCAGTTCTTGCAGGGAGCCATATGAAAGATTTGCTTTGAAGAGGAAATCATGGCAGCAATTAGTAAAGTTCCTAATAAATGGGTCAGCCCTGTTGAAATGCCAAGAGAAGAGTTTAGAGCAGGATCTCAGGGTAGTAAGGGATACAGCAAAAAATCCAAATTAGTCACTCACTAGCTGAGTGCCTTTTGACAAAGTATTTAACTTTTGTACTCCTTGGGTTTCTATTAATAGGTTAGAGACTAAGAATAAGTATCTTCTTCATTGTTGTAAGGATTAAATGAATTAATGTATATAAAGTGATAGAAAAATTGCTAAGGGCCTGTTAAGCCTTCAATAAGTATCCACTACTATTAGTTTAGACAATTTATCCTCTATAAGTTTCAGTTTTAGCTTCTTTGGAAATGGAGTTATTATAATATGTGCCATTTATTTTTTGTACAGAAATCTTGTCAGGATTAAATAAAATATTTAAATTTCACTGAGTAGGTCGTTCAGCATATGGTAGAAGTTCAGTTACTGAAGCTTCCTTCATTTATTTTTTTCTCAGGGGAAAGTGATATGTTGAGTGGGAAGAGAAAAGCTGTGTGACTAGATGATATTATGAAATTATGAGTATTATCTGTGCTATAGATCATCAGTTTCTAGTCCTACCATCTCTCTGATTTGCAGGGTTGGGACTTTTACTCCCTAAGTTGACCTGGAAACTGAAAGGAGACAGAACTTTAAAGTTTTGGTTAATATATCCCTGCAGGATTTGGAAGGCATATAATAAACTAGTATCTGGAGTGTATAATACTCTGATAGTGGCTCCAGATTTGGTAAGGCGAGACCTGGTCTTTACTGAAAAACTATGATCGGGACAAAGGAAATGAGCTTCATCCCCTGCTTCTGTTGTCGCTGCAGCATTTTCAGTTACGGTGGTTCTACTTTGGTCGCAAATGGATCATTTTTTTTTTTCTTCTGGCTCTTCTCAGTAGACATAGTTTATAGAATAATAGTTTTACTCATCTATGGTTTGTTAATTTAGTTCTCTCTCAGATCTGAATGTCAATGTACCAGTCTTGATACTGGTTTTTTCTTGCCCCTTAAGTTTCCCACCGGCCCAGTATCTCTGGGCTAAGTGCCCATCTTGCAGGTCTTTTAAGCACACCACAATCTATTGGATGGAGTTTTAAGAGGATACCTGATTGTACTGGTCTCTTTCCTTTGGGACTAGAGTCTTACTTTCCTTTACCCCTATGTGCGGTTCAGAGCCTTAGCACAGAGTCAGATGTTCCATTACTGAGGCCATCAACAGTCTCCTTTCCACGTATGCAACTGCAACCCACGTTTCTTGCCAAAATTCCCCCAGCTGAGTTCCCAGCTTGGGTCCTAGTGCCCTACACCTAACCCTGGAATTTAGGCTAAGACATTTGACTTCCACAGAGTAAATGGAATGCCTGATTGTAAGCAGCCCTTCTGAATCAGTCTTAGTCACCTCTACTATCCAACTGGTATGGTGTTAGGTCTTTAAATCAGATCCTGGTTCTATTATTCAAGAGATTTGGTTAAGTCTCTAAACAAATAGCTATGGAAGAGATGGTGTTTATTCTTTAGTTAGTAGCTCACAAGCAACACTTTAGGCAGCAGTCAAGATTAGGGTTTTATTTTTTTATTTGAACAAAGCTTTTGGAAATCTAGTTACTGCTGCTTGACCACATATGGATGCAGCAGAACACTGCGGTGTGGCGGCCAGGAAGCGATCTGCTGAACCGACTGCATTACTTCCTGCTACAGCTGGCGATTCCTCGCTACAGTACTTAACTTCTGCCTGACCCTACATGGCCTCGAGAACTTCTGATGAGTTCCCAGACTGAAATAACTTAACTGGCTGAGACAAATCCCCAGTCTCTGGTAGTGCAAATAATACATGCTCACGTTTGGGTGGGGTTGGGGGGCAGCTGGGAATTAGACGGATATGAAAAGATATTTTCTCCAGCTTGCAATGCAGTTTTAGTAACTAGAGAATGTAGCGTTCAATTGCTAATTTATTTTTTTATTATCCTCTGTCATGTGTTATTGGCAGATCTGCCTTCTGGGAGTTTTATTCAAGAAGACATGTCCCATTGCGCGTATCTGTGTGCAGCCGGCAAAGACTGCTGTGATCGGATGGCAAGCTGCAAATGCGGGACACACACAGGTCAATTCGAGTGCATCTGTGAAAAGGGCTACTACGGGAAAGGCCTGCAGTATGAATGCACAGGTGGGTCTCCAGGCCGCGTGTAAATGGGTGAGTTTTCTGTTGCTATGTAACGACCGATCCCAGATCTCACTGGCTGGCAGCAGTGAGTATACATTGCTCATGAGTCATCTGGGAAGTTCTTTTGGTTTCAGACGTGTGGGCACGGGCATTTGTTATGGGCTCTGAGATGGGCACATTGCCCTTCTAGGCTCTTTCACCTGTTTGGGGATCAGCTGGCTGGATTCTGATCTGCAGTGGTTTTGTCTAGGACTAATAGGCTGTCCTTTCTGTGGCCTCTCATACTCTGTCAGGCCCACCCAGGCTTGTTTGTGTGGTGGTGGCAGAGCTCCAAGAGGGAAGAATGGAAGTTTGCAAGGGTTCATGAAGCCTGGATTCAGAAATGGGAGGGGGAAGATTTGGGTCTTATATTTGTAATCAGTGCATCAATAGCCACACCTTTCCTCTGGGTACTTAAATCGAAATATGCCTCATTCTCATAATGAGATTGAAGACAATGGGGTTCTGGTCCTCAGGCCACATGTAACTTAATGAATTATCCCTCCATGCAACACTTAATGACCCTTTAGTTCTTCACATATCCCCACCAATGGCATCAGAAAATTCTGAAAGTACAATCACTTCAAAATCATTCTCACTTCACTGACATTTGTAATATCACCTCTAAATCTAAAGATTTGCCTATGAGAAGATCTTTGTATTTTTAATATTTTATCAGAAAGATAAAAAGAACAACTTAGAATTCTTGTGTAGATGGAGTGTACGGTTTTTTTGTGATAGTGTTTTCTTTATATTTTCTGTTTTACCTAAAATACAACATTAAAAAAAAACTAACCTACGGCTTCATGAGTTGCTGTTTCGGAAAAATGTATTCCCATGGAAATTGACATCCAGCAGGAAAATGTAGGAGTAATATGTTTACTTGATGTTGCACCAGGTGGTCTTTCACTGCCTGTTTCATGCAGACATAATTTTACTCTCACATTTGGGAGCTGGGCCTGCTGTCAACACAACTGCGGCCCCCTCCCTGGCTCTGCTACCAGACCTGCCTTCTCTTCCCCCTCTTTTCTCCTTCTCTTGGTACAGCCTCTCCTCTTGTGTTTGTTTCTGTTCTTCTCGTTGCCCCTCACCTCCCTTCTGTCTTTGCTCCTCCTTCCCCTGGCCCTGCTCCCACCTGGCAGACACCCTCAGACCTGGCTCTGAGTATTCCTGTTCACCAGCACAAGCCCTCCTCTCCTGGCCCAGCTCCCACTCCACCCAGCAGGATGCCTCATTTGAGCAGGGGAAAAAAAAGGGGGCGGGGATCAGCCCAACTGCCTCTGAGTTGGCAAGATGCCTCCCCTTGAATCTTCCCACACTTTCATCAACAGCCCTGCCTGGCCTTCTCCCCACCACTCCCTCTTGCCTCCTCCCACCCTCGCCCCCAAACCTAGGCAGAAGCTCTCATTTTCTTTGCTCTGTGCTGCAGTCAGCATGTCTGCCTTCCGTGTGGTCCTGGACTGCGCTGCTCCCCGCCAAGAAGCCACGCCATGTGGCTTCCCGGCCACCTCAGCGGCACCGTGCTGCAGCCTCCATGCTTTGTAGCCTGTAATCTTGCCTCCTAGGGGACAAGCTCCAGGAAGGGGGCAGTCACAAACTGCCCCCAGTTACTCAAGCAGCTGTGGCCACAGCTGGCCGTCCACTCCATGCTCAAGGGTACAGCAGCCTCCTATGAAACGTCAGAGGTTGGTGGTCTGTCAGGAGAGCATCCGTGGAGGGGATGGGAGCATTTTTGTGGCTGATTCCCGCCAAACCACAAAGCATAACTTTTTGTACTTAGTGTAGCCACCCCGTTTCTTAAATTAGTAAACCACAGCTGAATACTTCCTTACATGCAACATTTAAAGTAGATATAGTTGCATGGATATGAATGTCGCTAGTATCCTCTGCAGGATTTGTTTCTAAGGGATTAGGAGAAGTGGTGCTGGCACTCCGAGCTGTGCACCATGACTTTGTGTAGTTGAAAGAGGCAGCACTCATCATGCACTGCTCCTGCAAGCTAGGAACTCAAAGAATTGCGTTCTCTCCTCCCCATGGCATGAAGGACTCATTACTACACTCTTTTCTTTTGGAAAGGAGAGGCACATCAGTTCTAAATTACACTGTACTGACAATCTGGAAAGCTTGCACCCCTTTTCAAATTTATTTAGTCTACAAAGGTCATTGGTACCTTCTCCCGGCTCCCCCTGAGCTAGGCATTCAATGGTGAGCAGACAAACTTGGTCTCTGCCTTTTGAAATTTATAATCTAACCACACAAATCACTTTGTAATCACAAGTCGTAATCTATGCTATGGAATTAACAGGCCCTTGTTATGAAGAAGGGCTTCCAGGAGACCATCCAGCAAGGCCAGACAAAGATCGAACACTCCAAGAGCTGAAGAATGACAAGACAATAGCTCTATTATTCCTCCAGTAGAGGATGTTACTTTTCATTCTGAATAGCTGAAATTCTGAGTATTTATCCCCATTGTAGAAATAATGCCTTGCAGAACCAAATCATTCCTCTTTAGAACCAGAAGAAACCTTAGAGATGAGCTGCTTTAAACCCCTCGTTCTATAAGAGGAAATTGAGGTCTCGGGGAATCATTTGTTTAGGAGAGTCTTTCCAGTCATCAGCAGGACTTGAGAAGGGACTCAGGACACTTTTCTCTAAGTTCTATGTTATTTTTTTTAAAAGATTTATTTATGCATACAAGCACTGGGGTACAGGCCAGAGGTGTGGGGGGGGTGGTAAGAGGATTCACCACAGAGAGCAGGGAGCAGAACAGGCAGATCAACTGAAGTACACTGCTGAGGGGAGCAGCGGGCACAGCAGGAGAGGTCTGCCACACCATGTGGATCCCCTCCCTGGCCGGAGCAGGGATCGAACTCGTTCTGCAGTGGCTGTGGTTTGCTTCATAGTGCGTTGCTTAACCCACTGCGCCACCAGGGAGGCCCCAGTTCTATGTTATTTTTAAGATTTCACATCACTTATTTTGTGCATTTGAAAACAGTGTCTTGTAGACACTGACAAAGATGCAAAGTCTTAAAAAAACTCCAGAAGGATTGGTCCAAATTCAGTCTCTGCCAATTACAAACTATGTGTGTTTGGATGATTAATTTCTTCTAATTCTCATTTTATCCTATATAATGGGCTTAAGATTACATATCTGTCTGTATAGGGGGAAGCATATTGATAAGTATGTGTATATATATTTATCTTTGTATACTTACATACATACATATGGGATAATTGAGAAAATATATTTAGAGCACTTGGGATAGCAACTGGCCAACCAAGGCCCAGTGGTGGAGTGTATGAGAAATGTGCCCTGGGGAGGATTAAGTAGATTTATAATGCCAGTGGGTACCATCAGGAAGTCTTGTCCCTACTGAAGATGGATTACCCTTTTGAGCTGATGAATATCCAGTGAAAATCAAGCATACTGAGTATGAAAAGGCAGTGGTATAATATGGTGAAGAAAGTCAAGGTTGTCTGCCGCAGTTGGGAAAGAGTTGTATGCTGAGGTGAGTTATGCTGACCAAGACAAGTAAGGAGAAAGATGAATACAGGATGGTGTCACTTACATGTGGACTATAGAGAAACCAAGCAAAGGGTCAGAAAAAGTCAAACCAAGAACTAACCCTAGAAAGCTGACTATAACTGAGGGGAAAGAGCAAGGTGGGGAGGTGGCACGAAGAACTATAGTGGGGGACTGTGGGTGTCTTGGTGATGGGTGCAGTGTGGTTAAATAACACCCAAGGGGGAAGTACAGACTTCTCAGTCACAAACAATGATGTAAACCAATGTTACCTCAGTCAGTCAATCAATAGTATTTTTCATTAATTTCATAGAAAAGTAAAATACTAGAGCTCTGTTGGGGTGTTTCTCACCATTGCCTGGAGAGATGAGTAGAGTCTGCTTCATGACCTTCCAGGTAATTTGTGGCAGACTGAAATTGAATTCAGGTCTCCCGACTCCCAGATGAGTCCTTTCTTTCTTCTAAACTGTTTCTTAAAGGGCCTATGAGAATGCAAAGAAAGCATATTTCCACAATGGCACAGTGATTTTCTTTTTTTCTCCTCCTCCTATCCCTTCACTGCTCTGGGTGATTGTCAATCTGAGGCTCAAACAGCGATCTTCCAGATCCTCGGGCAAGGCAAGGGCTTCACATGGCTTGAGCTCCATGGTCATCAGCTGCTTCATGGACAAGCCCGAGACACTCAAAAAGATTTTAATAAGTGTGGATATGTTCCATATCATGAGCATCTTCATTTGAATGCAAGCCTGAAGATATTCTTTAGAAATTAAATAACAAGTATTAGTTTTCAAAGAGTTCAATTTGAGAAAATATTCACAGATAATATAAGAAATATTTAATATGTTTGGACTGGTTTTAAATTCCCATGGCTCAAAATTCCTTTGAGTTGGTTTCAAAGTAAGCATGTATTTTCAACTGGTGGTTTTGTAGCAGTGAGGAACACGTAATAAATACATAGTCCAAAGTAGAATGATGTTTCGTTCATATACGTCTCACTAATATAATAGCTCTGAACACAGAAACCATATTTGACAGAATTAAATGAATGCTAAAAATAACCTTCTAGGAGAAGGGAAGTCAAAACATGATTGTAATATTAATAAAACCACCCCCAGGGCCTCCCTGGTGGTACAGCAGGTTAAGCACCACACTGTGAAACATCCATGGCACAGCAGTGCAAGTTCGATCCCTGGCCAGGGAGGGGACCCACATGGTGCAGCAGACCTCTCCTGCCTCACCCACTGCTCCCCTCAGCAGTGTGCTTCAGTTGATCTGCCTGTTCTCCTCCCTGCTCTATCTCTGGTGAATCCTCTTACCTCCCGCGACACTGGCCTGTACCCCAGTGCTTGTATGCATAAATAAATAAATCTTTAAATAAAAAAATGAAACCACCCCTCCCAAGTAGTCCCATCTAAGAGAGGCACTACAGTGAAAGAAATCTAGTTCAGCAACCAAATAAACTGTCAAAATAGTAGAAGTCCCTTGCTTGATGTCTTTCTGACTCCTAACATGGGGATATATATAGACCACAGCACATGTTAACATCATATATGGAATGTTAACACCTCATGATTTGGTTGGTTTAAATGGTTGAAAAAATATTGGTTATGATTAGTTATTGAACTTGAGCTAAGGAAAACTTACTGCAAACTGTAGAATCTAATATGAAGAAAGTGTTGCTTCCATTTTTAGCTCTTCCATTTTTTGTTTTCTTCTTCCTTCATCTTTATTATTTTTTAAATATTGTTTTTTTAATTTAATTAATTATACTTTACATCATTTGTATTCCCCAGGGAGTACCTACCACCATTCCACCCACGCACCATCACCTCAGTCCCTTGTGCTCTTTCTGCCCTCATCCCCGTCTTTGCCCTCCCCACCTTCCCCTTCCCCCCTTCACGGTCCCTTTGGTTTATCTTTGACTTTTTGGTCTTGTTGAATTTTTTGTTTGCTTTTGGTTATAATTGCCCGTTTCCTTGAGCTTCTTCTTTTTTGTTGTTGTTGTTGCTCTTTCATATTCCTCCTGATAGTGAAGCCATCCAATATTTTTCTCTTACCTTCTGACTTGTTTCACTGAGTATAATTCCTTCTAGTTCCATCCATGTTTCTATAAATGTCCCTAGTTTCTCATTTTTGATTGCTGAATAATATTCCATTGTGTATATGCACCACATATACTTGGTCCAGTCATCTACTTTTGGGCATTTGGGTTGTTTTTAGGTCTTACCAATTACAAATAGTGCTGCGATAAACATAGGAGTACAGGTGCTCTTTTGGGCCGGTGTTTTTGTGTCCTTTGTGTAGATTCCTAGGAGCAGGATTGCTGGATCATATGGTAGTTCCATTTCTAGTAGACTGAGGAACCTCCATACTGCCTTCCACCAATAATGGTTGGATTAGCTTGCATTCCCACCAGCAGTGTACTAGGGTTCCTTTTTCTCCACATCCTCGCCAGCATTTGTTGTTGTTGGTTTTTTTGATGTGTGCCATTCTTACCGGTGTGAGGTGGTACCTCATTGTGGTCTTGATTTGCATTTCCCTGACTAAGAGGGATGTTGAGCATTTTCTCATGTGCCTGTTGGCCATTTGTATGTCCTCTTTGGAGAAGTGTCTTTTAAGTTCTTCTGCCCATTTTTTGATTGGGTTTTTTATTTTACTTTTCTTGAGTCTTATGAGTTCTTTGTATATCTTTGTGATCAGACCCTTGTCCGTTGTGTGGAGCACAAAGATTTTTTCCCATTCAGTGGGGTTTCTTTTTGTTCTGTTTAATGTTTCCTTTGCTGTACAGAAGCTTTTTATTTTGATGTCGTCCCATCTGTTTATCTTCTCTCTCATTTTTATTGCTTTGGGGACTGCTACCTTGAAACCACTATTGAGGTGTAAGTCTTGCAGCATTTTACCTATGTTTTCCTCTATATATTTTATAGTTTTGGGTCTTACATTTAGGTCTTTTATCCATTTTGAGTTGATTTTTGTACATGGTGTGAGATAGTGATCCAATTTCATTTTTTTACATATGGTGGACCAGTTTTGCCAGCACCATTTATTGAATAAGCTATCTTTGTCCCATTGCAGATTCTTTGCTCCTTTGTAGAAGATTAGTTATCCCTTCCTTCATCTTTAACAGGCATTTGACAGTGACGATGGAGACAATGATGATAAAAGCAGCAGTAATAGTTGATAATAATAAAACTAGTTAAATTAGACTTATTCCAGGCATTTTTCCAAATATTGTTCTATATCCTCTCATTTAATGTTCATAGTAAATCCCTGGAGCATTGTTCCATTTTAGAGACAAGGAAATTCCTTGTCTGAGGAGTGAAACTGTGTGTGAGATGACACAGCTAGTAGAGCTGGGATATGAACCCAGTCTTCTGGCTCCATAGTCTACATCCAGTCATAGAGATAGACATTTAACAAATAAACACACAACTAAAAATATAGTGTCAAATTCTTGGAAGTATTAGTTTGACCATCTGAGATATTTGAGACCGAGACCATGTGAGGATATTTGATCATTTTCAGTCTGCTAAATAGTAGCTTCATCTGGTTCAACCCAATACTAGGAAAGGAAAGAAGAACTTGAGTTATATACAAGTCTGCTTACTGTTTTTTATTTATGAATTTTTCATAAAATAAACTCAAGCTCCTTATTAACATGGCCTATTGATAGTGCATGATTTGACCTCACTTTACCCTTCCAACTAAAAGCTGGAACTAGTTATAATTTCCCTCACATACCATGTTACTTTATTCCTCAGACCTTTCTTGCTTCTTTTGGCTCTCTTTCCCACCACACCCAACTATTGTCTTTGCTTCTATTTCATCTGACTAGTGATTCTAACAGACAGGGGCTTTCCGATGCATTCTGTATCCTTACTGTCTGCCTTCAGAGCCCATAGTAGGTGCTCAGAATAAAAGACGTAAGTAAGAGATCAACTTGAATGCCAGAATCTTAAATGAATGATGAACCCTTGAGTGAATACTTAAACTCAGTGTTCAAATCTTAAGCAATTGCTGGTTTCTACCTCTCCTTCCATAGGCACCCAGCGTACAGCCACATGATAAGAGACTCTAAAGAATGTGTTTCATTTATTTGAATGCAAAATATTTACATTTGGCTAAACATTGTCAACAATAAATCAAATACACTGTATGTCTGATTTACTGGATTAGTCATTTTTAGATGGCTAAATCATCAAATCAGCTGTGAATGGCCAGTAACCGCTTGTAAATCCAGGCTGTTGCAGCTGTTCTGAATTTTCCCTAAAGGGATTTGAGAGACTCAGAGTATGGAGACAATAGGCATCTTGAGGACACTGTTTTTATAGAGATTGACTACATTTCAGTGTATTTGGAATGATTAGCAAATTGAAAATTATAGCTGGATGGGGCCAGGCTGAATGTTAGATAATGAACCCAAACCCCACGTATTATTCTTCATACAAGGAGGACACACTGTGGAAACAGAAATGTGGGATATTTATGTGAGAATGTAAATCCACGCAGACAAACCCCTACACCCTCCCTGCACACACATGCGTTTTCCTGTCTAAATATTATTTCTTTGGAAAGAAAAAAGACAAAGGACTCTCAAAAATTCTTGAATGGAAACCAGAGCGTTTGGAAATCTTGTTCTCCTAGCAGAACTAGCTGATTTTCTTCCAAAAACATCCCCAGCAGTGCCTAATAATGGATTTGTAAGGTGTAAGGAATTTGTACAATGTATTCCTAGTTGCTTTTTATGAGGGACTATTCTAGCACTGACCCTGGTTCCCATCAATTTAAGGAGAAGATGAATTATTGCTGCCTAGAGGAGGTTTATTCAGATCTCTGTTGAACGAGGTGGCTATTCAGTCCTGATGGTACACTTTCCACTCTGTTATGACTTTGGAACAGGAAAATGAAGCATCACCAACCTCCAAAGTTGGTGGAGCCGGATTCCAGATCAGACTTATTTTCTGAAGGAGAAAGGGTAAACAGTACACAGTCCCAGGACAGGCATGTTACCCTGGAATTCTACAACTGATAGACAGGATGGAGTGTCAGCCCTGAATGAAGTGAGTTGCTGCCACCTTCGCTGTTTCTGATGAACATTTAACTTCTTTGCTTTGCCCACATGAGACTCTTCTAAAGAGGTAGCATCACCTTTGACAGCAGTCACGGGTTGTAAAGAAAAGATGGTAAATAAACTATGCCTTCACCACTCCCTCCTACCTGCTCTAGGGTATATCTGAGTTCAAAATATCCCAGAAATGGGCCCAAATGCTCCATTTCCAATGCCAGGAAACATGTGGAGGATACTGGCACTTACTAAATACTATGTGATTAGTCGAGTTGGGACAATAGCCAGCGTTTGCATTTGAAAATGGTAACTGAAGCTAAAGGAAATCGGACTGAGTGAAATCATGATATGCCCCATAGTAAGATAAACGCAGGCGATGCCAATGCTTGAAAGATTCTTTCTTTGCACAACTGCATGTTCATAAATAGTATTGAGAGCAGGCAGTGGCATGAATCCTAGTCAGGGATAGTAGTTCTCACTTACGGTGTTTAGTACAGAAGTTTTTGACCTCTCTGGGTCTCAGCTTTCTACTCTCTAAAATAGCTTTACTAGTAATAGGGTTGTTATAAAAATTAACGAGATAATAGGTATCTTGCTACAGTGCTTGACATATGGTAAGTGCTTGATTAATATAAATCCCTGCTCTCTGTCAGTGGTTGTTCTCAACAGGGTGTGTTTGGGCCCGCAGGGGACACTTGGCAATGTCTGGAGACAATATTGGTCGTCCCAGTTGGAAGGAGCTGCTGGCATCTAGTGGCTAGTGGCCAGAGATGATACTAAACATCCTACAGTTTATCAAGCAGCCCCAGCAATCTCCAAATGTCCATAGTACTGAGGCTGAGAAACTGCTGTAGTCACAAACCGAATTAGTGCTTTCATACAAAATTCAAAAACCATACCTTTGTAAGTGGTTTAAGAGGAAACATCAAAGCTTTGTGACTCTGCATGGGTTAAATCATCTCTGGGCTGTGAACTCTGCATCTTACGGTCCAGCCAGCCCAGACGCTTGGCTGCATAGACCTCTCAAGCCCTTTCATGGCTCGATGACTGCATTTTGGACCCCTTTGCTGGGAATATTCCACGTCTTGTCTATTTGTTCAGTTCTTACCAGTCCTTTGGCAAGTCACAAATAACCTCTAAAAAACTTTCTCTGTCCTTTCCTTCCTCCATCCATTGCTCTGGAACAGTCAGATCAGTTGCTTCTCTTCAATATCTTCTTTCTGCTAGTGCTTACTGCCTAATATTATTATATGGATAGCTTTCGATTTTCTAGTATTCTGAGAGTTCCTTTAGGGTGGGATTGTATCTATGTCTCTATTTTATTTTTATTTTTAAACCTGTAATGCACAGCATATGCCCTGGAGTAAGCATTATTAAATGTTGACTGAATGAATGAGTTAGAAAAGAAATAAATTGCGTGTTTAGATACTAGAACTCAGCATATGGAAACTCTGCTTGGTTCCCAACTTCCTGGGAATTTTCCACTCCTTTTTTGGAGGAGGGAAGGTGAACAAGTCTGCTGACCCTGAGAAGCATTGGCTTAGAATCAAAGTAAGCCATCTGGAAGGCCGAGTTCAACAAGAGGAAGTGGCTAATCACACATTTATCTCTTTCATGTTATCTAGTTACTGAAATTGTTTTTCCAAACTTGTCTTAAAACCATAGTGTGTATGTGTGTGTGGGTAGAAAGTATTGATGGATTGATGACTGATGGTGTAGTATAGTGATTTAATTCATAAAATTGCAAGACAATTCTAATATATTGTGAACTTTTACCATTTAAATAATCATCTAGCAAATATGTATAGCCAACCGTTATTACTATTGCTCTATTTCACACATAATGTTAGTAATTAGGAAATTTCCCACTGAACTTGAGACTTATAAACTCTATCAAATGGGGAAGTAGTCATGAAAACAAGTCGTTAAAGAACATGTTACAAGAAAAATATATATAAATAATATGTGAAATATTTAATATCTGAAACAAAAAAATTGTTTTTTATTGGCATGTAATAATGTGATTTGCCTAGAAAAATCTAAAGAAACCATTTGAAAACCACTGGAATTAATGTATTTGTAAGGTGTCGAAACAAATACTTCAGAGTCAATTCTTATTCCTACTAAAACAAAAATAAAGTGGAAAAAAAACCAGTTGGCCAATAAATAAAATAAAACTTTAGAGTTATGGCCAAAAAAATAAAAGCAATTAAGCAAAATGCTTTAATCAATTGTAGTACAAAGCTCGGATAAGTTATGTTTAGGGATATATGGGCCAGAATGAATCACTCCATATATTGGAGAATGAAATGTTTTATTCCTCAAAGTCACTCTCCAAAAGGTGTCCAAAGCAACCTTCTTGTACATCTTAAAACATTGTCATTGTTCTTGTTTTTAGGATAAATTCCTTGCTCTTGAAATTGACCTCCCCAGCCACTAGTGATAGTTGATGGTTCTGGAGCTCACTTTCCTTTCTAACTTCACCTTCTTTACTCCATCCAGAGTGGTTGGAGTAAATTTAATTTGTTTCAGTCATCTCATCTCTTGGCTCTGGGTTTGCACCCGTGGCTCCCTCTGTCTGGAATGCCAGAACCCTCTGCTCTTACACCTCTCTTCATTCCTTTGTCTGGACTGGAGTCAATTCTGAAGCCACTTTAAACAACAACGTTTACCTGGTCACCTCAGCCATCTTGAAGTCTAGACAACATCTTCTTTTGTGATGTTTTATAACATGATACTTTGGCCCCTTTCAATTGTCTAAGACCACAACAGTCAGTGATAAGGGTATAAGATGAAGAGTTCTTCTCTCTATCCCCATTATCCCATTACCTGTCTTGTCCTTTTCATCCCTACAGAAGTCATGAAATTTTAGTTTTAAAATGGCTTGATTAAAAACATGATCTCCCTTTGCTGTCATGAAGGAAAATCCATTTCTCCAGTTGGCTCCATGACTTAGAGAAGGTCAGACAGTGTCAGCGCCAGTGGTAATTAGCAAGGATTTTCACTCCATCCTTTGTACCACACCCTGCTTAATGGATGAAATGGGAGAAAGGTGGTGACATGGTGAGATTTAAGGTGTTGAAAATATTGCCATTGCCAAAATACTTGTAATTTTATTTACACAATACTTTTCAGCAAATAATCCAAATATTTTAATAGGGGAAATGAAAGGGAAAAATTGCTAGATGAGTGGAATACTTCAAGGATCAATGGACTAAGCCACACGGATCACCAGGATGAATGCGGAAACTACAAAAGAAAATCTTCTAATTCTGTCCAATAACTCCTTTACTATTTATTGAATATCTTTTTAGTTACTTTGCAAGATAGGAATGGTTTACAATACTTGCCTTAAAAGTAGATTATTATGAAATAGAATGTAATTCCTACACTAATTTTGACAATTCAGAATATGTGTCATGGACCAAGAACTGTGGTTAATCCTGTCCTAAGAAATGGAGATTGAATGCAAATAAAACTGAGGTGATATGCATGATATACAAAAATTCTATGTTAAAAATACTTATTTTTAGTTGTGGTAGAGGGATGGGATTTGAAGGAGGTTTGGATGATAGAATTTATCTTGATCAAAATGGGGCATTATGTTGTTAAAAAAATGCAAAGTACAAACTTGGGAGGTAGCATATATATGGGGGAAAGTAGACTAAATTTATGGATATAAGCTAGGATTTGGGGCAAGAAACATAAGGAATGTACTGAGACTAGAATCCCAGGCAACAGAAATGACCTTTGGTTATTTGGCTGCTTTGAGCAATTGAAGGTTTTTGAGCAGAAAAGTAGCATGATCAAAGCCATAGCTGAAGAAATTTAATTTGGTATCTGTGAACAGAATTCGCCTAATGTGAAGTGACCTAGAAGGGATGTTATATATATGGAAGTTAGAGAATCCATGAAGTCATAAAATAATGTCCTAAATTAGCATAACTAGAATGAGCATGGAAAGCAGAAACCAATAGAATCTACATTTCCAACCTGTCCAGACCTTAATTGTGTACTGAAGTGAGGTCAGGAAGATGAGAAAGGAAATGATGAAAGGCAACAATGGCCTGAGATTTTCCCCCTAATGTATCATTCTTTATATGACCCAAACAAATTTGACAGCAACAAAAAAACTATACCACAGAAACTTTCTTCCTTGCTGTCTACTAAGATCAAGTGTATTAGGTGTAACATGCCAGTTCTCTTTTCTTAGGGCAAGGATAGGCACTGGCACAGTTTTAATTCAGTTCTAATACTGAATTGCTTTTGTATTTGTTGGGAAATGGCTTGAATGCCCCTTTACTGATCTGTCACCTTTTCCAGGCTCATGTCCAATCCCACCGTCCAACCCCTATGGAGTAACATCTGGCAGGTTAGTTGGCACGCAGAAGCCCACTCTGCTGCAGCAGCCAAGGTGTGCTTTTCCAATGGTCCTGCCTTCCTGGGCTGTAATGTTTTGAATACTTGCCCTACCATGCATGGAGTTTTCTCCCAGAAGGTTCTTACATTTTTCAAGCAAATAGATTTCTGTTAGACCTACATACATCAGAATCTTGATGATAGATCTACTGTAGGTTGAAGTTGAAACCCTGTTGCAGTGAAATTCATAAAACTTCACATTTAAATAATGGTTAATTGGTCATTTTAAAAATGGGTAGTCAGCAGTGCTAATGGGAGTGCAATTAGATGCATTTCTATTTCTAAAGATGGGAATATAATATCGTATCACAGAAGCTAATGATTTTGAAAAGTTAATGTTATGACCTAAGGAAAAATTTTAAGAGGATGGAAGATTTAAGGGAACAAGATGTTTATAAGAAGTTGTTTATCATTTTTAAAATTGGAATCATCCTAAATATCAAGAATACCACTTACAGCATAAATGAAAGGCACTTGAGGGAATTATGTGCAGGAAAAAGACAAATGTTGCATGTTTTACATATATCAGCAAAATAATCGGTCAAAGTATATGAGCTAACAAAGCAAAATAATTATGAACTACTGAGCATGGAATTGAGACTATAAGAGTGGGAGGGAGAGGTGGGAGAACAATGGGAAAGGGACACAGTGGACTGTGGTAGAGAACTATGGATGTTTTGGTGCTGGGTGTGGTGGGGTGACATACACCTGAGGAGGTGGAATTCTGTGGCTCTGAATCACATACAGAGTTGTCAATCAATGTTACTTCAATTAAAATAATGATAATATAAATGGTTTCCAATAAAGAAGAGTTTACCTTACTCTACAATTCAGATTGTATTTCTGTATAATGTTGTGTATGTGTGTATACACATAATGTTAATTTTTAACAAAAACAAAACGATGACTTTGTGAATGCATCCTTTTTGGGACACAGGTTTTTGAGGGGTTTTGTTTTGTGATACACTTGTCCAATCTATCAGTAATCTTCTGGCTAGTCTTAGCAGTTTCTTGCATTTGCAACATGACTTCCTTCCAGGAACTAGGGTGCCATTTGCTGCTACAGCACCGCAGAGGGTGGAGTCACAGCAATAGTCTGTGCTCCAGCTAGTGAGCTAACCCATTATTTCATCTAATTTGTTGATGAAAATAGAAAGGATCCTGGGTATCCAACCAAAAGAAATTTCTTTGTATACATGCTTGAGTCCTTGTCTTGTATTTGTGAAAACATGGGCTCAACATGAGAACAACTGGTTCTTTTTGAGGGCAATGGATTCTTGTACTCCAAATTCTAGCACAGTTATTTGTAGGAACAGATTCCTTGTTCAGATCAAATACATGATATTGAGAAGAAGAATGAAGTTGTAGTAATGAAGAGCCTTGAGTCTCTGGCATAATCTTCTGTTTCTGGAATCATTGGATACTAACTTTGGAAAGGGTCTCAGGGGAACCCCAGTATTTGCTTGGTGACCTCCCCATAGAGCAGAAATGGAGGCTTTTGAGATGTGTGACTCCTGGCACCATTATCATTTGCATCAGACTTGGATTTGTGTGGTACACAACTGAATGTAGCTCATGCAGCTGCCCTCAAACTATCCTTACAGATTTACTAACCTTCGAGGATGAAATACGCAAAATGCAAAAGCTCTTAATATTTACTGAGATTTTTTTTAGAAGTAATTTTGTAAAATGGAAGCTATTTTAAATAAGTTATTGTTAATGAAAATCATCATGTAAGGAATTGATCTCTAGTGGGTAAAGTGGATCAGAGAGAATGGAGACTTCTTTTTGTTTGAAAAATCCCTCACTGGTTGGTGGTTTTGTTTTGTTTCACGACATGCAATGGACAAATTCCTTCTCTTTGTGCCTCTTCATATGTAAATAGTACAGACTCTGCTTTTATTTTCTTCCTTCTCTTCTCCCCTGCCCCCCATCCCTTGTGCCCATGTCCTTTTTCCTTCCCCTCCCTCTTACAGATGGGTGTTTTACTTCTGTCAAAAAATTGTGCTGCCAGTTGAGGGGGAAAAAATCTAATGTTAGCACAGCATGATAACTTCAAGGATTGCACTTCCAGTAATAGTAACTGATAAATGCCAAAATGTTTCTGAAAAGAGAAAGTGTTCCTTTTAACAACAGAAAGAGCAATTTACAGATAATATGTGGTGCTTTTCCAGGAAGGAAACATCTCATATTAAGAAAGAAAAGAAAAATATATATGTATACACACACACACACACACACATACATTTACCCTAACCTTTTACCAAGTCTTATGAAACTTGTTGAAACCATAGTTTCATGTCATTGTGCTTCATTTTAGATATGAAATTTTCCCCATTGAGAATCAAAGAAGTTGATTTTACCTCTCCCAGTAGAATTGTGCAATGTCTTTAAATAGTTCTCCTAAAGTCTGTTTTCCATTATCATTATGAATTTCACAATATATTTCCAAATGTACTTTTGAGTATTTTTATCCAAAGCTGTGTTCTGCTGTGTTGTAAATTCTTTATTGCTCAAAGGATTTTGGAGATTACTATTGTAAGATTAGTTCCTTTTTATGTAGTGTTTTTTAAAATAAATGATTAAATCCATTATTACTGCTGTTACAGGAGGTTTGTTTCACCTATTATGTCCTTTTATTCTGTTCCTGGATTCATTAGATGCTAACTTAGGAAAGGTCATACCCATACTTACATGTAACTTCTGTGTTTTGTAGGAAAAGTTTAGACTGATCATGGAAAAGCACAATTTCAACTCAGTTTTTTGACTAATAGGATCATATGTAAGTTGGTTGAAATGTGCTTTTATTACACTCAACAGGGTAATATGAATGACTTTCCTTACTAAGAATTTAATTTATAAACCACCCCCCCCCCATTTCTAGACATTTGTGTTGGCTCCAATGCTATACAATGATTAAACAACAATTATACACACATTTTTAATATGTATATTTTTACTTGCTTTTACGTGAGAAAACTTCTTAGACTTGAAATGCTGTGTCAAGGGCAAGCTTTGTTTGAGGTTTTGGGTGACTATCCTCTCATTGCCTTACCAAGTAGGAAAGAGCTGAGTGCCTACATGCCTATTTGCAGTGGGTATTAACAGCCTTTGAAATGTTTTGCCAAATTAAAAGGTAGTCATAAACTTGCATTTTTAAAATTCTGAATGAGGTCAAACACTTTAGCCTGTTATTACTGGTCATTCTCATTTGTTTTTAGTAAATCTCCAGTTCTGGTTCTTTGTCCACTTTTCTATTGTGGTATTTATTAGTTTTTCTAGTATTAGAAAAATCTCTACATATAAATCTTTATTTCTTCTTAAAATATTAATCTTCTTGCTTCATGAAGACTTTTGAAGCATTCAGCATATGTTTATACACCTGATTATTTTTAACTTGTGTGTGTGGCTTCTTTTCGATTTGAATCTTATAAAGGGTTAATTTAGTGCCTTATTTATGATAACTCATCTGTTTTTTTATGTTATTTCTAACTTGCTTTTTCTTTATGCTTTATCTTTGCTGAATTTGAGGTTACATTCTTTTTCCACTTCTAGCTATCTGAAATTTTTAATGTACTAACTTGAATCTACATATTTATTTCAGTTTTGTTATATTGATGCTTATGAAAAGAAATGAGAAACTTAACTTTCTTCTTCTTTCCACCCATTTCCTATTTTCTTTAGTATTTAAAGTCTTTCCTTTTATGTTAGGCAAAGATTATTATTTTATTCCTTAGATTATATATACATATACACATATATATGTTACATACATATTTAATAATATGAATAATTCAATTTTAATGATACTATTAAAAATGTACCATTCTTTATGTCGAAGTATTTTCTTAATGCTTGTAAAATATACCTATTTTTTAGATGGCTCTTTCATTCTCAAGTAGTCACACATCTTTACAGATCTAGAACTTTTTACCACATATCGTGGGAAAATGTTATCTTTTGTTTTGAGATATTATTAAGAATTTTAGAAGCATGGTCTTTTTTTTTTTAAAATAATGACATTGTATTATGAATAGTTTCTACAAGAAATGATTGTTTACATTTTTAGCTTACCCTAGGGTTAAAAGAAGGCTTTGCCATCCAACAGGTTGGGTTTGACATAGCACCTCCAGTGATAAAGAAGGGGGCCCCTCCATCCAGATTATCTGGGTTTGAGTCCCAGCTCTGCCACTTCTTCACTATGTGACTTTTGACAAGTTGTTTGACCTCTTAGTGCCTTTGTTTTCTCATCTATAAGAGGAGATTAATATTATTAGTTAATTCATAGTCTTTTAAGAAGGTTAAAAAAGATAATGTTAATAAAACACATAGATCATTTCATGGGTTGTAGTGGCTAAAAAGTAAATATTTGCCTGGCTCTAATCTTCCACTCCATTTTGTTGTAAATTTAAAACTTCTCTAAAGAAATAAAGTGTTTTCAAAACACACAAATAAATCAAAGCTTATCTGCCCAGAAACTAACCTTAAACAGATGACATGAGAAAAAGAATATGCTACCATTTAAAAATGTTTGACTTGATAATTAAGAACTGATAAATTTTGAATTTTCATCATAAAAAATGTTGTAAACCACTGTTAGTTACTAAAATAAAAAATTCTATCATCTGCAAAATGGGTAACTTTAGTCATCAAATCTAAGCCTTCATTTTCTCTTCTCTAAAATGGATATAATACTAGTAATAAAATGAATGCATTTATTACTAGTAACACTAGTGATTATGAATACTACTTATTACTCTAAGGATTGAAATAATTTATATGAAATATCCTCATATAAGTAGACATTACTTAGTTGCTACCAATTTTTAATAACCAAATATATAGTGACTATGCCACATTTAATTGATAAATGAACAGTACAAGTTTCTTTATCCCACAGTTTATGTGTATTTGAAATCTTAATTTTGACCTATTTTATAGATGTGTAACTCCAAAGAGAGTGGGTTAGAAATTTAGAGCTGCATTGCCAGTGCAAAGAGAGGATATGAAGCAATGACATTCAAATCCTCTTGTAATTTTTTTCATTTGCGTATGGGAAAATCAGGGTCTTTTCTTTTTTTCATTTTGCTTGCTGCTCTGTGTTGGGTTTTATGCTTTAGATAAAACAAACAACTCTCCAGACTTGAAGAAACGACCTTGTATGGGGAACGAACCTATCCTTCAACCCTGCCCTACCTCTTGGTTATCTCTCTAACCTTTGTGATTGCTAGAGCAGCTTATTATCTTTTTGTGTTTGCTCTTCTTTAGTGGTTTGCAACATTGGTAGACATTGTTTACACTGCTTACAATGTAACATTGGTTTACAACAGGATTAGATGAGGATGTGCCTTGACCTGTCAGTGTCCCAAAGGAGAGGATCTCAGTATCTAGATTCAAGCTGATTGGAAGCCACACTGCAGGCAGCATTTAAAGTATGCAAATAGACATTTCCGTGTGGGACACAGGAATAAACCCTGCTGGCCACCAGACCCAGGTGGTTTGGAGTTGTTCCCTGCAGGAAAGAAGACAAAATATGGGAGTCCAGACAAGTGGATATGCTCTTTTCAGGGAGATAGTGGCAAGCTGGTGTGAGGCAGAAGGAGAGTGCAAATGGCGTCCACCAACCTACCTTTCTTGAGGGTCTCGCTGTGTGACTAACCTGAGCCTCACAGACGCCACAACAAATAGCCTCTGTCCCAGGAAGAATGGGGCTGTGTTTCAGTGGGCTGTCTTGCAGTGTCTTGTGGGGGGTAGTAACTGCCAAAACTGTCTTTCTAGTTGTCACAATCCCCTCAGACCAGGGGACCAAGCCTCCCTAGCCACCAGAGCTGGGCAATCAGCGGGTATCTCCTGGTAGCAGCCACAGAATCAGATGTAAAACCAGGGCACCAGATGGATGTGAGAACTTCCCTCAGGGAGACACAGCTGCTCTGGAGCGAAGCAGGAGAGCACAAACATGACGTCTGCTGGGGTTGGCAAGACAGAGGGGAGCCTTGTAAAGATGGCACTTGTAGGAAAAATAAGAAAAGAAAAAAAAAGTCTAGGAAGAAAAAAACATTGTAGACTTAAAGGGGGAAAAAATGATGGTGCCCACTGGCCAGAACAAAGCAGAGGGAGACAGGAAGATGGCACCTTCCAATCTCCACCAGGAGAGTGAGTGTCCCAGCAATTCCTTGATGCAGTGGATATATGTGTTAGGTAGATGCCTGCCTCTTTCACTTCCAGTCTGGGTGTGATTGGCTGCCTCTGAGCGAGGTGAGTCCAGGAGCTATTTCTCATAATAACAGCCTTGTGGGTCTGGTAGATGTGAGCCTCTATGGTTTGCAAAGCTATATGCTTTGGGGACCGGTCTCTTGAGTGCAGGTCTTAAAAACTGGAGTGCCAAGTGTGGGGTTCACACCCTTTGCTTCTTAGGGAGAAGCTTTGACTTTTGAGTGCCTCTCAATTGTGGGTCAGTGTGATGGGAGGGGCTTATGGAAGGTTTGTGTCCCAGCACCCCTTACCTTCTTCAGTGTGGTTTCTTCTTCCCCCTTGTATGATTATCACTGAGACAACCTTTTGGTTTCATCCAAAAGAAATTGTTCCTTAAGTAGCTATAGATACATTTGCCCTTGGGAGTTCAGGATCTTCCTACATTACTGTCTAGAACCAGAACTTCCCTGTTTTCTTGAGAGGCACTGTTTCTACCAGCAAGATTATTTCATCCACACCCTTCACTTTCTCCTCATCCTTTGTCAAGTGTTTGTCCAGAAGCACTAGACTGAGTGATTTTGGTATATCCACAATTACTCTCCTCTGCTAAGAGAGGGTGGTGGGGGTGCAGCTTCTGAGAAAGATGGGGGGCACAGAGGGTGACGGACTATGGCAGTACCATATTTATCAAGACTTTGTGTGTTGAGTATGGTGGATTCCCTTTATTCCCTTAACATATGTTGCTATATGAGTTTTCCCGCAAATAAATAAATCATGCTGTTGTGTTATGATTGTAACTAATTATGGGGCATAAAAGGCCATTTCATAAAAGGCAAATAACAAACTTCATCACTATTAAAAAAAACAATACCTTGCTTTCTGTTCTTTCTTGAATTACACTGTCATTTCTATGAAAAGCTCTTGTTTGCATTCCCCTCACTCCTCTACTTAATTTGGAAAATCTTGACTGTCTGTTGATGTGCCACACAAATGGACTTCTTTGGCTGTCCGTCCACAGCTTGCCCACCAGGGACATACAAACCAGAAGGTTCGCCAGGAGGAATCAGCACTTGCCTTCGATGTCCTGATGAAAATCACACTTCTCTGCCTGGCAGCACGTCCCCTGAGGACTGTGTCTGCAGGGAAGGGTACCGGGCATCTGGACAGACCTGCGAAGGTGAGTCTCCCACCGCTGACAAATAGCAAATATAAAAGCTGACCTCTTAGAGGTGTTGACACTGGTGGTGTCATCCAATTCATTTAAGATGATTGTTAATATTCCTTCAATCAGAGTTTTGGAGAATCCTTTCCTTTAATAAAATAATTTGTGGGCCTCCCTGGTGGCGCAGTGGGTTAAGCAACGCACTATGAAGCAAACCGCAGCCACTGCAGCATGAGTTCGATCCCTGCTGCCGGCCAGGGTGGGGACCCACATGGCGCAGCAGACCTCTCCTGCTGTGCCCGCTGCTCCCCTCAGCAGTGTGCCTCTGTTGATCTGCCTGTTCTGCTCCCCGCTCTCTGTGGTGAATCCTCTCACCACCCCCACGCCTCTGGCCTGTACCCCAGTGCTTGTATGCATAAATAAAATAAATCTTTAAAAAAAAATAATAATTTGTTATCACATCACACATCTATAATTTGCTCCAGTGAAAGGTGATCTGACACCAGAATAATGCAACTATGAAACCAGAAAAATTTGTACTTGGAAAAGATTGAAAATGAACTTCAGTTGAAATTGAAGTGAAAACCCCACAAATTTAACAACAAATTTGAATTACAAATGAATTAGTTTTGCCTTTGATGATAAATTCATTTAAAGAAAATCTTTCCATATGTGTCTTGATTTTATTCATGTCAAATTTTTAAATGATTCGCTTACAATATGTACAGAAGGCTCTTGCTCTTGGGATTTGTAGCAAACATACCTTTCTGGTCCTATTTCTTCTTTATTTCATGCCACCTTAATCAAGGAAGAAAATATCTAAGGACATGTGATGGTCAAGAACTGAATAATCTCATAGACACATAGATGTCAATATTAAAAATTATGAAAGCATAAAAATAGATTGTTTATTCTTAAAATGTAATTAAAATATGTATCTGATAGGAGTAAGATGTGAAGGTACTTCTTCCAAATACATACTTAAAAATTCAAATGCAGTAAATTGGAATGCTATGGGTAGTTTAGCTGTATATTAAAAAAAAAAGGTCCTTTTTATAAAACAAAACAAAAAGTGGATGCTTCAGAGAAAAGGCTCACTTTACTTTTTCATTTCTGTCATTAGTTGTCCACTGCCCTGCCCTGAAGCCTCCTGAAAATGGCTACTTTATCCAAAACACTTGCAACAACCACTTCAATGCAGCCTGTGGGGTCCGATGTCACCCTGGATTTGACCTGGTGGGAAGCAGCATCTTCTTGTGTCTACCCAACGGTTTGTGGTCTGGATCGGAGAGCTCCTGCAGAGGTGTGCTAACTGCTCGTTCACGCTGTTTATTTTTTGTCTTGCTTGAGTTCCTTGATTTAGTTCTAATGGACCAGCAAGTTCTTGGTTTGTTTTGATTTCATAGACCACAGACCACAGAGAGAGAAAAAATTATAGGAAGTTTAAGTTTAGTTGGATCTACTAAGTTCAGTTGACCACATTGTCATAAACTATGCCTTTTATGTTCCTTTTGCGGAAAGTCGAGAAAAGGCCTGCCTGGGAAATACATGGACAGGTTACCCCAAACCGCCGATTTCAACCAGCTGATACAGGATGGCAGAGAGTGTTTGGGGATGGTCAGATGGGGGCTTTGATGCGACTGTGATTGCAGGATGTGGGGAACCACACCTGCAAGAGGAGCAGATAGCTAGCATGCACACCCCAGTCTTTGCTTCAATAGACAATGTGCTGTAGAAGTGAAAGCCATGAAAGTGACATCCTGAGAAGGGGGGCAGCAGCACAGGTGGAAGCTTCACACATCAAATAAGGAGAAACACCAATTAGAATGGCACCTCGATTCACTCCACTCTGCCTCCTCTTGGACTCATTTCCTCGTCTTACAGCTGTTGCACATCAGTTGATGTGAAGGAGGGTAAGTAGGGTCTTCTGATTTTTTCTTGGCTCCTGGACCCATAAGGGAAGCCACTCACAACTCCATGGTCACTTGTGAACCTCAGAGGACAGCCAGTTTGTATTCATCAGCTACCAAATCTAGAACCCTAAATATGAATTTGCCTAACTTAGGTCCCCATATTCTTACTATGTAAAAAGACAAGGAAAAATTAAGATAATCAGCAAGCTGAACAAAGAAGACCTGAAAGAAAGGGGGAGGGGAGTGAGGGATGGAGTTGCTGACATTCAAAGGCAATTGCATTGTTAAAATAAGACCAGGATTTGAAGAATTGAGAAAAATCAAAGGATAACAAAAATTCTCTAAGAAAAAAAGATTTGCACAAAAATGCATGGACATAGTTAAAACCCAAATTAAGAAGTTAGAAAATCAGCTGAAGAGGTTTTTTGAAAGTAGAGCAAAATTTCAAAGATAAATGATGAAGAATAACGTGACATGAGAACAGTCTCAGGAACCAGACTCTTTTAAGAAGTCAATTAAGAATTGACTCAATTAAGAATGCAGAGAAAGAAAAATGTAGAGGAAGAGCACTAATAGAAGATCAAAGACTATATCCCCAAGCTGAAATCTTGAAAGAAAAGTAATTCAAATCTTTGATACTCCATTTAAAATTAATTTCTGAGTGCCAGAAAAAGATATTAAGAACAGATCCTTGTCTGGAAATGATCTCAGTGAAATTTCTGAATGTCTTGGAAAAATAGAAAACTGTGTCTAGAAATAAATAGCATTACCTCCCAAGGAAGGAGAATCAGACTTGCTTTGACTCACTTGTTAGTCATTATACATATTAGAAGATAAGAGTTTGCTTCCAGGATTCAGGAACAATTGTGCTGTAGATTTGAAAGCTCAAAAAGCTACTTGTGTGTGGGGGTGAGGGGACAGTGGGGAGGCAGGGAGACATTTTTAGTCATGCACTTTCAAGTGGTGAAAAGTCGTATCCCTTTACTGAAAAATTAATCATAGAAAACCTCTAGGATATATTCCTGTAAAGTCAACAGTTATAAACTATGTAAAATCTGTGTCCCTTCTTTCAAAAGCCTCAAGGCAGAAGGTGGAAGATACTGCATTTTAACTTTGCACTTATTGGTCTTCCGGAGTGAGAAAAGCAGGTTATATACAACCCCTCTAGAAAAAGTTCCAGTTCGTGCCTCTCTACGCCCTACAGCCCCCCTTTCTGAGCTTGCCATCTGACACTAAAGCACAAAGAAATGTCTATCTCAGGAAGCCATCATTTGCAAGTTGCTCCAATAGCTTGGATTGTTCTGCTTTGACATGTGCTTGGTCCCTAAATATAAGCCCTACACTGCTGCCAACCTCCTCAGCCTGAATGGGGTGACCTCAAGTCACTGCTTCATTAATGCCTCCCAAATCCAAGTGCAAGTTCTCCTGTTAACAAACCCAACCGGACCCCACAATAAAGGGGCTTCTTAACCAACTTGTTACCCTAAAAGCCACCACACTGATTTTATTAACTTCTCTGTCACCTCTGCTAGTTTATCATGAGCACAGAGTCTGTCTCTCACCACCCCCCACTCAATTCTTCATTATACCTCTGGGAATAATTGAAAATTTGAATTTAATAAATATGCATATTAGTAAGTACACTGATACACAAAAGGTATATTCACATTTTTAAAACACAGTTTTGTTCTCATATAATTTGAGTTGATATTTCAATATAAATAAAATGACATTAATCAAAGTAGGAGTGATACTACAGGGTCATAGAGCTTATTAAGGCACCTCCAATTTCACCATAAAGCTACTACCTAACTCACCACTGTACAAAGCAGTCCTGAGTGATACTAATTCACACCCTTCCTCTGGCTGATTGCTAAGGGGTTTATTTACTTGAGATATTGTTCTATGAATATAGATCATATTTCATTAATTCTAAAATACAGCTTTTACACACACACCTTAACTTCTCTAGAATTGAGATGAACCTTAACATCAGTGGCATAAAATTCCTTTTATTGGTATTATTGGATTTTAATAGTGGTATATAAAATACGGACATGCCTTAAAATTGAGGTATCTGGATTCAATGAAATATGGCAACTTTGTAGGAATTCCTTCTGCTTCAGACTGGATTATGTGGAAGAAAGTAGTAATTTACAGATCAAATTTAAATCTAATTATGAGGGCAGAATAGTTGTAGTTATTTTTTCTTTAAAATCATGAAATCAAAGCAGAATTAAAAATCAGTAAAAAATATAACCCTTGTATAAATTTCATACTCTATTATTAATGTTTTATAATTTAGAATAATTACTAGACTCGATTCTTAGCCTCTGTACTCTTCATACAGCACCTGCTTTAAAAAAATACTTATTTTCAGTTTTACCTAAACTGTGCATTTCTTTCCAAATTACTAGGGATTCTTTCGTGATTTCTCCACCGTAACTAGGCAAACTACAGCATTATAGTAAACTAATTCAATTTTTTGATAGTATTTTTCTTGAAAAAATATTCAGACTACGAAAGAGCCTTACGTTTAACATCAGCTTTATTTTCTTTTCAATACAGATGCTATTACAGTTTGAAGATTGACAGGAAGTATGTGTCTAAGGAAAAAGCTAATTACTTTTTACAATAAGATCCTGAGCATGTTCTCACATTGTTGACTACTACTACACTGTTCTCTTAAAAGACTAAATTGCTCTTTACTTAAAAAGAAACTTTTAATATTTAAGTACTGCTTTAATATGAGTGTAAATCAAGGAATATTGCAGGATTTTTTAGCTTTTTGGCATAAACAAATATGTTCCTATTAAAATAAAAACATATAGTTATTCTTCATTGAAAAGGAGTATAAACTGTTTAAGGATCATATAGGAATTATTGCATAGACTTTGTTTTCCCTTAGGAACAATGAAAGTTTATTAAAATTTACATTTGAGAAGCAGTGTAATTTGCATCTGGGTAAGACACCAACTAGAATTTACTATTAGTACTCTAGAGAGATATTGTAAATCCTTTTTGTCTCAAGATAGAAAGCTGCAATGATTTCAGCAGTTTCTTGAATCCCAAAGCAGTCTTTCATATGATTTTCCAGATTTTATACCTCTTGATCATAGGGCTTTATTGTATTCCCTTTTGAATCACTTGTGGTGCTTGCCTTTATGCTACACATGATGGACACTGTCAGCATAAGACAAAATATAGAAGGTAAAATTATTCTATGCACTTGATGGACACCTTCAATAAAAATTCTATTTGCTTGATGGACACTCAATAAAAATAGAAATGTGGAAGGCAAAATACTGCTACTCATTTGTTATTAATAATTGATTTCAGTCCAAACAATCCAAGATAGAATGACTCAGGTTTATGGTTTCATTGCTAATCTAATTCTTGAATTTTCTCTAAGGAGTCATCAACCCTAAACATAGATTTAATGCAGCCAATATTTATGAGCTGCCAACTAATACAATTTGAATGAGTTCCTTCAGAGTAGATTCTATCAGTGACCTCAGCTGAATACGGACTGATGATATTGCTCTAAATCCCTTTTCTTTTATTTCATAGTTAAGCTTTCAACATAAAGAAATATATGCTTGATAAGAAAAATTGGCAAATACAGACAAGCTGGAAGAAAGAAAAATATATCTTGCCTAGAATCCCAACAAAATTCTTGACATGATTTTGTTAAAAAATCTTAAGAGATTTCTCTGTTGTCTTTGGCCTTTAGTGCTATCTGAGAGCAAACAGACCCTTCTGCATTTGTAGGGCTACTTTGTTTTCTGCACAATGCCTGATGGTTGTGGGATTATATATTTAAGCTATAAAAATAAGTGTATGTGCCTAAATAAAGAGATTTACTAAGATTCATCCCATTGTCAAACCATCCTTTTTATGGTGTAAATCTGTCACCTTCACTTCATAGCAGCAAAAAAAACCACAAAAAGACAATATTTGTGCATAAGTTAACACTGTATCATGAATTAGGATATCCTGTGTTTGGGAATAAAGGGATGAAAAAAATAGCTAAAAACCCACAGCTGTGATCAGAAGGTAAAATCTAAGTACTGAAGATTACAGAAGCTGGGCAGCTTTGCAGAAACTGGGATCATTAAGAAACTCAGGATCTGCCTATGATATCTGAGGAGCAAACTGATCATGAACCTGAAATCTCTTTGCTGGAATGTAGCCTGGAAAATTACAGCCAAAGCCCGACTGAGGGCTATAGATGCCACCTCTCGTCAGCCAATCTACAGCCAACATCATCTATAAGGACCAGAGTCCTTAGACTGGTTTAGTTTACCACCTATGGGCAGAGACATAAACATACTAACCTCTCTTGGGCACAATGCATTTAAAAATAGTAGTGTGTTATTTACTGTTTGGAGATTTTCTTGCTTGCAATGTGTAGGCATTATTAAACCTATAGTTATTTTGTCCTTATTTAATGAAATGTGATCTCATTGATTTTATTTTGCATAGTAAAAACATGCCCTCGTCTCCGCCAACCCAGACATGGCCGCCTAAGCTGCTCTACAGGGGAAATGTCCTACAAAACAACATGTTTGGTTACCTGTAATGAAGGGTACAGGCTAGAAGGAAGTGCTAAGCTCACCTGTCAAGGAAATGGTCAGTGGGATGGTCTGGAAGCCCGGTGTGTGGGTAAGTTCTTAGAAATCTTGGTGCCTTCCATGATTTATTTCTCTTGCTTTCTGACCTCTGTTTTCTGTGAAGACCTAGAACTAAAAACTGACTTGTTGTTAAAATAAGTATACTATGTATACAGATGCATGGATGTATAGCTACATCAACAAATACATTTATTCTTCTCCACACCAAAAAGATTTCTACAACAGAACTCAGTTTTCTAATAGCTTAAGTTTATACCTTCAAATGGTAATGGTATTCTTAAAATAAGGATCAGTTGGGGTAGATTTTTTTTTAAACACAACTTACCTTTATCTTGATGAAAATACAGTTATGAAGAATTGAATCTTGAGGTTGACCATAAAATTTTATTTAGCAGAAGATTTTTCTGCCTTGTCTTTCACTAAGAGTTCTGATGTCTTACTACCAAAACTGGATCCAATGTGGATAAATGAAGTAGCTTTTTCACCTTTGCTACTTCTTATATACTCTTGACACAATAGCAATGGTAATAATAATGATGATGATAATTATTATTCAGTGGATTTATACTATATGTCAGGTACAGTTTGTCTGAGACCACTGGTAGGTATGTAATTAAATAACCAAAAAAAGGAAGGAGAAGTTTACATAGGGAATACAATGAGATATGCCAGGACTCACAGTGGGAAAACTCAATAATATAAATACATCATGTCCTTCCAAATTGATATTCAGATTTATTCTGGTATAATCTAGTATTGCGGATCTGTGACTGATGATGAGAGATGTCACCAGGAAAGATGTTAGACTTTCTCGGGGATTCAGTAACAGCTCAAGAGTTCACCTTGACTGTACAAGCTCAGAAAACTTGTATTATCATACAGAGGAGAGATTACGCATTCCTGTACAGAAAAATGAAATTTACTGTCAAACAAAGATTCAGTTCAGTAACAAAGAGGTACTTGACTATCATGGGTACTAAAAGACATAGGCCTGACAAAGATTGTGTGGCCGATTGGCTGAAGCTACAAGGTTGCACACACCATGAACAGACTTAGCTGGCATGAAACCAAAACAAAGGGAATGAGCTCCTTCAGCTATTTCATGGAATCGAATGAAGTGAACGTGGTGGATTGATTTATCACTGTAAGAGGGATGCTTTGACACGCATCATTATTATGTGATTAATAATGAATCACAATAAATCTCTTTAGTTGCAACAGTATGTCCTCAAGCTAGAATTTATATCTAATTGTTAATGTTATTCTTCTGGGGTTCCATGACTGATCAGGTCTTCTTGTGAGGGATCCAATTTTCCGTTAAAAATGGAACTCTATTTAATAACATTACTGTAGCATTATCCCATCCTAAATTCTCTTTAAAAGCATTGTGTGTATCTTTGTAATGACTTAAAGGTCATACAAATGTTGGTGGATTTGAAGTAGAACCATCAAAAGCAGCTCCATCTTATAATTTATTGGGAAACAACTCACTGTTTTACCAAAACTCTAACCACGACCATAATTGCCTTGAAAATTCCCATTTTAAAAACAGTAGAAAATGTATTGAAGAATAGACAAAATGTTCTATTTTGCAAAAAAAGAACATTTTTAAACTAAGGTCAGTGAGAGAAAATTTATTGTCACCATCCTAAGACATTTTGAATCCACAGTAATTGAAATAGTACATTCACGGTACAAGGCTGTACAGAACAATAGAATTGCAAAAGTGGCTCGGAAACAAACATTAAATGTTTTTAAACGAATGTAACATTCAAATAAAGGAAAGCTCAGGACTCAATGTGGGGGGAAAACTTATCTAAAAGTGAGCCAGTTTTGGCTCTCACCTCAAAAAATTTTCTTGATGTGTAAAAAGCCCACCCCTAACTAAAGGGTATTGAGCCCCCAAAACATTATATTTGAACCACAAATTTGGCTCTGATTTTCCTCTTGATCAAAGCAGAACAGGAAGTCTGGGCAATCACGTGGCACATACTGTGCAAGAATAAACAAACCAATTTCTCAGGTTTCAAAATCGCTTTTGCTGGCACAGGGATTTGAAAGAAATCCTTTCAGGCAAGAGGTGGAGTGTTTAGGAGCACATGATTCTGCCAGTGACCTCAGGGAAGTTAACTATGGGAAAATTACTGCTGTGCTTTTGTGCTCTGGTTTATACATGGGAATAATTACGACACTCCTTACTGTACAGGAGTAAAAGAGTCAAAACATATAAAGTACTTCTAATAGTGCCTGGCACAGAGTGGGTGCTGAATTAATGTTAGCAATTGTTGCATGGGAAACACAGACTGAAGATGCTACATATGGTGCTGTCAGTAGAGTCACTGCTTTAACAGACAAGTGTGCAGATGAGTGTATATGGGAGAAAACACACACACACACACTCCCTGAATTAAGTCCTGGTCTTTTTTTTTTATTAATATAAAATATTTTTTAAAAATTTACATATACTTGCCATCAATTGTAATCCCCATGAAGTCCTGGTCTTGATGTTCCACCTAACTGATAGTCTGCCTATTCGCCTGCTATTCTTCATCTGTAATTAATATAACATTAAGGTTCAAATCCCTAGTTACAGCATATTGCTTTTAGGGAGGGTAGAAGAACTTTTCTAAGAAAGTGCTCATTAAAGATGGTACCCCAAAACTCATAAGATGCAGACTGATTGCTGGTTAGATTATTTAATCCATGGCAGATGGACTCTGATTTGCTATTTTATACTTCAGAGGCACAAATAATATTCTGCAAACAGAATGAAGGTGCTCCAAGAAAATGATTCAAGTCACAGCTGGCTTTGATTAAAATACCAGAAATCTTTTAAGGTTTTGATAACTGGCAAAATGACATGAGGTAATTAAAGAGATACAATTTGGCATTATTTACAATACATCCTATGTCTGGTGTCATATACAGATATTTAATAACATCAATTTTATGGCAATGTAATTGTATTTCTTTTGGTAAGGAGAATGTGTGATATTTGTGGTTTTTGGGAATGCTACTGACATTTTCTCATTTATCTACTATAGAGCGCCACTGCTCCATCTTTCAGAAGCCCAAGGGTGTCAACATATCCCCTCCCAACTGTGGCAAGCAGCCAGCCAAACCTGGGATGATTTGTCATCTAAGTTGCCGCCAAGGATTCATTTTATCTGGGGTCAGAGAAGAGGTGAGGTGTACTACCTCTGGAAAGTGGAGTGCCAGAGTTCAAACAGCTGCTTGTAAAGGTATGTCCATATGACTTGGTCAGGTTAAAACCCACATTCCTAGGTTGTGACATTGTGCTTTTGCAAATTCATGATAAAATGGTAGGTTTACAGAATCCAGTTAAAATATATTAGATAATGACTGAAGAAATAGATAAAGAAGAATCCCGTCTGAGGTGAAATCACTTAAGTTTTCCATTAGAAGAGGAAAATCTGTCTGGGGAATTTCTGACCCCTATTAAGCAGGAGAGACTAAATCTATTTAAAAAAAAAAAAAAAAACAAACCACTAGTAATCAGCACTTTGAAACCTGCAGTCCATAAAATTTACAGAACATCTCCATCTCACTTGCAACAAGAACAGACAGCTATGCAAAATGAGGTATTAAGGGTTCTTAGAAGTAAAAATATCTAATATCTCCTTAAGCAAAGGGCAAAAAATAGAATAATATTGTTGAAGACGACATTAGTAATTCAAAGATCCTAACTGAGAGTTCCCTCAGAATGGAGAATTTATCAACAAAGAATTTGATAGTGTCACCATGTCTGATTCAGTACTTTGTACTGCAAAACTTTGGGGCAAAATATACCACTGGTTTAATTATTTGTTTTGACCATACATATTGCACCACAAATTAATTCTACTTGATAGCCTTGTTCTCAAGTGTAGTGTCTCTACCACAGTCAACATTCATTTTTCTCTTTTTCTTTATTTCATTCAAGAAATACATACCAAGTTCCAGTATGCCAGGCATTGTATGCCACAATGGGACAAGAGATATCCTGAGCTTCAAAAAACTTACATTCTACTGAGAAGAAAATCCTATTTCACAATTGTGTATTGAATTTTATGATTATAAAGGAGAGAAGGTCATGAAAACTAATGGAGTAAGCACCTAAAATAGACCAGGGGGGCAGGGCAGCCTTCAGAGAGAGCTTCCTGTGTCAATAACTTGGGTCTAAATGGAGAAATAGAAGACAAGTGTGTTATTTAGGCAAAGGCGAGAGAGGACCTTGACTCAGGCAAATAAAAGAATATAGGCAAACACCCAGGAGCAAAACTGACCATGGAGCTTCCATGAAATTGGGAGGATCCAGCATGGGGAGTGAGTGCCAGTAGGGAACATAAGAGATGAGGTGAGGCGAGGAGGTTAGCAAATACTAGCTAAGGAATTCCTGTGGAGAACAAGTATACTGACAACAGTTGCACATTCCAAATCAATCAAGAATTGGGATGTAAAACATTAATCACCAAGTGTTAATACATTTTTAACTTCCTTCTTAAATGGACTGAGAATTACATATCCATATACTGTTTGCTTTGTGCATTTCCTGAGTCAGATGTGGAAGCTCCTCAAATCACATGTCCTAAGGACATCGAAGCCAAGACTCAGGAACAGCAAGACTCTGCTAATGTCACCTGGCAAATCCCAACAGCTAAAGACAACTCTGGAGAAAAGGTAAGGCTTGTGCAAATATCCAAATCCTTTTACAAATGGATTACACAGATAGGTGTGATATTGAAGAGTTACTAATACCTAACGATCATACTCTGTGTATACTCTACTCATAAATGTTTATACCCCATCTGGTAGAAGAAAGATCAACCTTGAATTACAATTCTGAATAAAGTAAAAATATGGAAACTTTTTATCCATGGAATTGTTGTCTCGTTATATTGACTAAGAATGATTTGCCTCTTACTAGGCTCTGAAGATTTTTTAAGGAAAGAATGATGTGGAATCAATCTTAATTTCCATTTATGAACATATCTTTTAAAATGTGAGCTCAAAATGATTGCATTTCAGTCATTCTAGAGTTGACATCAGTCTTTTCTTTCCTAAAACCAACATTATTTAGAACAAAGTATTAATAATATTATGTATGCAATGGCTTGAATTAATTATCCATCAGATGCTAGGAAAGGAATTAATATAGGCATTTAACACCCTCTTAACCCTATACTATTAGTATTCATATGTATATAGCTTTTATACACATATTTCTAAACATTAGTATACCTTAAATTGTATATTGTTTTTATTTTTTTTATTAAAATATTTTAAAATTTACATATACTTGCCATTAATTGTAATCCCCATGTATTCCCCATCACCATCTCACCAGTGCACCATCACCTCAGTCCCTCGTGTTCCCATCTTCCCTCAACCCTCCCCCTCCCCTCCCCACCAGGCAACCCTAACCAAATAAAGATCGAGGAAAGGAATAAGAACAATACTAATAATAACAATAACAGCAGTAAAGACACAGAAACCAAAAATGAGACACAAGGACAGACTGTATATTGTTTTTATAACTGCATGTAAATATATATAAATTGTTCCAAACAGGATATATGGATGGGGGAGGTACACAGTACATAATACATAGTACTGTTCTGATAAGTGTGTTGAATATGCTTACAATTTTAAGGTAACTTAAAAGAGCTTACTAATGATAGTTGCTATTCTGTGCATTAACTTTTAAAATCTGATTTTAAAAGTGCAGATGTGATTTCTAGGAGTATGTGTATTGCAGGTGATGTGTGTATTAAGTGGTCCTCCATGGGTGGCTTCTACTTTCTATTGAAAGGCCCACAAAAGCATGCATCATCCTCCCTATTATCTCAGTCATCATCAAAAAGTCTAATGAGAATTCACACTAATTGTAGTGCTTGTGTGGTGAACTATTTATTAAAAATACAATGGAGTATACAGAAGTATTTAAAAATTTAGAAAATGTCAATTTGGAGATAAGAAGCAAACTAGAAAATATCAAAGTAGAGAAAATAGAAAAAATACCTCAAACTTGTCAAAGTTTAGAATGTTTATTACATAGCATATTGATACAAATTCATTTTTATCATACTATAATTTTCAAGTGAATGAAGACAAACGTAATTCCAAAAGGAAAGACTATATATTATGTAAACATATGAGAATATAATGATAGTTTAAAACATTAAGAAACTATGAGTTAAAATGGTGACCTGTACCATATATTTTGATTTACCAAAGAGTGATAGTATTTAAAATAAATCAGGGAGCTTTGAATTGAAACTTTGATATTAACACTATCAAATAATGTTAATGGGAATATAACTTGTGACCCTGCTTTGAGAAATTTTGTATTGTCTATCAAAAATGTCAGTGATTTTGAGGTTAATAATTCTTTTCATGGAAAGTTAGGATAAGGACATAATGAAAATGCTTTTAAATTCTCTGTATAAACTTTTCTCAGTACCGTTTACAACAGTAAAACTTGGGACCAATTTAATTATCCTTCAAAGCCTTTTCTTGGTGAAGTTACTATGAATTTATTCTGTAGAACATTTGAAGACAGTTAAGAGTCATCTTAAGTTCTAATTTTATGTAATAACATAAAAAGTATTTAAGACCATTACAATAAAAACAAGAAACAACATTGCACATGTATGTGAGCACTCTATATAAATTTGGAGATATATATATATATATATAAAAAGAATAGTCTAGACAGAAACATACCAAAAGACTGTGCCTGATTTCTTTTTCCTTTTTTACCATATACAAAAAATATTATGTCATTTTCACTTCTCTTTCCTAATAATATATAAATTAAAAAAATAAATGTACTATTGATATTAACTTTAACTCTGAAAATATTTATTTATCCATAAAAGGTGTCAATCCATGTTCATCCAGCTTTTACCCCACCTTACCTTTTCCCAATTGGAGATGTTGCTATCATGTACACAGCAATCGACCAATCCAGCAACCAGGCCAGCTGTACTTTCCATATCAAGGTTATTGGTAAGTCTTCAGATGACTTGACAGGTTTATAAAAATAATCCGCTATGAGGCCCCCCTGGTGGTACAATGGGTTAAACAATACACTATGAAACATACTGCAGCCACTGCAGCATGAGTTCGTCCCTGCCACCCAGGGAGGTGACCCACATGGTGCAGCAGACCTCTCCTGTCTTGCCCACTGCTCCCTCCAGTCAATCTGCCTCTTCTGCTCCCTACTCTGTCTCTGGTGAATCCTCTCACCCCCCCCAAACCTCTGCCCTGTACCCCAGTGCTTATATGCGTAAATAAATAAATCTTTTAAAAAAAATAATCCACTACCCCCAAAGACTTGGCTTCTTTATCTTCAGCTACTTCCTTTCCACTGATTCTTCCCATTGACCTTGAAACCTGCTCAAGTCACTCCCTCTTTGAAACCTACACACCCTTTAATTCTTTCTGTACTTATTTGATTTCTTCCTATCTGAGTCTTTTGAAAAGTTCCCACAGATGAATATGTCTTTCATCTTAACTGCCATATTCTCAAAGTCTCCTTCACTCACATAAACTGTTTTCATCAAGTTCATCAGTGACCTCCAGAGTTACTCCTAGATACTTCTATTTTTTTGTTATATTTATTTAATGGTATTTGACAACATTTATAGTCCTATTTACTCTTAGACCTCATTTTATATAATCTTTCCTTAGATGTTACATTATTAACCAAACTCTCCTTATCAAAACTTCTTCTTCCCCTAACTGGCCAGCCTTTCTTGGTTGTTCTCCCATTGTTGTTCTTTTATCCTTCTTTACCTCTTCTCTCGGCTTTTCTTCCTTAGACTTATTCTCAGATGTGGCTCATCTTTGGGTCTAGCCTTTGTTTTCTTCTTTCTCCCTGTCTCCTCCCCTTCCATTACCAATATCCAATAAGTTATCAGGTTCTACTGGTTTGATCTGCTTAGTATTTCTGAGATCTGTTCCAGACTTACATCCTTACAACCACTGCTAACATTAATCCTTCATTATTTTTCATTTGGTCTCGGTGCTTTTAGTTAATTCAGTACCTATTCAATAGCTACGGATCCCACTGCCAAAGTCAAATACATGGAGAAATATGTAGCTCTCTATAGTGTTATGAACACAGATTTTGTGTTTTTTTTTTTTTAAAGATTCATTTATTCATGCATACAAGCACTGGGGCACAGGCCAGAGGTGTGGGAGGTGGGGGGAAGGGTGAGAGGATTCACCATAGAGAGCAGGGAGCAGAACAGGCAGATCAACAGAAATACACTGCTGAGGGGAGCAGCGGGCGAGGCAGGAGAGGTCTGCCGTGCCATGTGGGTCCCTTCCCTGGTCAGCAGCAGGGATCGAACTCGTGCTGCAGTGGCGGCGGTTTGCCTCATAGTGCGTTGCTTAACCCACTGCACCACCAGGGAGGCCCAAGAACACAGATTTTGAACACAGTTTCTTTGAATCCATATCCATTTCTCCCACTTAAAGGCAGATGGTGGGCCCCTCTCTCTTCCTCAGTCTCTTCATCCTAAAAAAGAATTAATAAGCATATTACCTCATAGTGTTATTGTGAGGTTTGGGGATGTTTTCATTGTGAAATTTTTTATTAGTTAAGATATAGCTATCATTGAACTAGTTCCTGACACACTTTAAGATCTATGTAAATATATTGACTTATTACTTTGTTTGTCTCAGGTATATTTCAACATGTTTCTTTTAAAATCCAATATAGTAAATTGATTTTGTTTGAGGAATTTTGTACTCTTAAAATAATTACTATACATCAAATTGGTTCCTTAGCTTATATATTATAGGGCTTTGTAAAAATAGATAAAAAGATTCAAATGAAAAATCATTCCAATTTGTTTCATAGTGCTTGGTGTTTCTAAATTGCTTTCTCAATGTCGTTTTAAATGTGAACTTCACCAGTCACATGAAAAATGTGTTGGATATGTTTTTCTTAAACATGGAAATTTAGTTCAAGAATTTGCCAAGTTTAAATTTTTCACAGTAAAGAGTCAGTATAATAAATTGTAAAATGTGTACTCAAGTGACTTTCTAGCCATTAGCTGAATTTTCAAATTATGATGGAGAGAGGAGGAATGGAAAGAAAGAGGGAGCAGGAAATGAGGGAGAGAGTGGGGAGAAGACAGAGACAGACAGAAAAAACAAAACCTACATTTTCTTGTTTCTCTCATATGACTGGGGGTTAATGTCTTACTGATAAATGAGAGGGAACAGGAAGCCTTTACTTAGCATTCCAAGGAATGTCGCTACACTCACTGTAAAGTGGGCTTTGTCTCTTTTGGAGGCAGTGCATCTGTTGGAACCACCTATTCTTTGGACAGTAATTAACATGGTCTTCTCTCTTCTACAATTTAACTTTAAAATGTTTGGCTAACATCAGACACATTTAGAAAATCTTGGAAATACCCATTTGCAATCTTTTGGGGAAATAGTCAACAATCCCAGAGTCGTCTATGTAACTGTGAATTGACTTCATTCAGTATTCACAAGTGGCTGAACTCCTGCAAGCACTCCTTCTTTCTCTTCTTTAGTGGATAACTTTTCTTAAGATTTGTCCTGTCCTGCTTCGCTATGCATTGGAAGCCTAACCCTTAGCAGAAGAGACTCCATCACCATCAGCAGGGGTTACAATCCAGGAAAGCAGCAAACCAGAGATGCTGCACTACTGAGATGCCCAGCTTGAGGAAAAGAGACAAAAGGAATTTTTATCCATACAACTTATTTTAAAAAAGAAATCCATGCATCTCACAAGGCAGCTCATTCGATTTCAGAACATATGTTTTCAAATATCATGGCTAAAATTACTTTGGTCTTGATAGATTAGCATGTACCAACTTAATAACCTCAGGCAAGCAAGTCCCTTTAGTTTGCCTCATCTGAGATTGCAAAATTAAGAAAAGAATACCTGTCCCATCTCCCTCAAAATTCAAAAGATGTGATTATGGATATAAGAATATTTATAATGTGTAGAAGTGATAATTATATTAAAATTGCTTCTATCCACCTTCTTCTTTGCCCTTCACTGACATTCTACAAATCCCACCACATTGATTGAGAGCCTTGACACCTGGCTCACCCACTCCACCTCAGACCCACCTTGAGTGTAGATCCACAGACTCAGTTCTCTCACTCCTACTGTTGAAGTAGAGCTTTCACCCTCTCTCCAGATGACCCCAACCATGTCCACACCCTGTTCTTTGCCTTCATCCAGAATTCAGCAACCTTGGAAATCTTAGACTCCAGTGTCCTGCTTTTGGACATCAGTTCCTGGTCTCCTGCTGTGTCACATGCTCACATCTGCCTCTTTACAACACGACTCTGCCCCCGGGGCCCTTCCATTTAGCCATCTGACTCTTAGCCATTAGCCAGTGTTGACTCTTCAGGTGAAAGCAAGACCGTGACAGTGATGCGTTTGGTTATTTTACTCCTTCTGCTTATCTGGAAAGGTCCTCTTAACTTCCAGATAGATGAGCTCAACTGTTACAGGTGGAACTCCCAAATCAAGTGCCTTTTCACTCTGTGTGTTCAAGGTGATTTTAGGAACCTGGTGTTTCTTCTTCAGCAGGCAGAAGGCAGTTCGACTCTTGTGACTTGAAATCTGGGGTAGAACACACCTCCTCATCAAAGGGGCCAGGGACGGCCTCGCCACTGAGCATCAAGACTCTGCCAGAACACGTAGATTGAGATACACCCTCAGAGAGCCCCTCCATCCTGTTTGAATATCAGTTATGACTTTTCTCTCTGACTACGTGTTCTTTAGATGTAGAGCCACCTGGCATAGACCGGTGCAGATCCCCACCTGCCATCCAGGTCTCGGAGAAGGAGCACGCTGCCACCTGGGATGAGCCTCAGTTCTCCGACAACTCAGGTGAGGACATGGGTGACACTCAATCATATTTTATCTTATGAAGGATAAAAGAGAAGTGAAAGTGCAGTCATCTGTTGAAGTAGAATGAATAGTCATAGTCATATACAATAGCATGTTTTAGTACTAGGATAATTATATCTATTTATATCTGATATTATTAATCTTATCTCTCCATTCAGTATTCAGTGGGCACTTACACACCTGTGCTAGGTGTTATATTCGGAGGTATCTTAATAAATTCATTGAGTCTCTAAGTTTACGTTGTCCTAGTGGTATCAACTATGCATTTTGTTGATATTACTAACACAGTTCTATGTCTTTATACTCATTTCCTAAACATTTAAAAACAATTTTTAATTTCTTAGAAAAGTGTTAAAAAATGGACAAGTACAGTTGAAGGTCACATTAATTTCACTAAAACCCAGTAAACAATAATAAAAAGTAAATTAAATAGATTTCTTAATTAAAATTTTAATGTCTGCGTAGACTGAGCAATTGAAGGAAAATCATTTATTCGGTAAGAATGTCTTAATAAGGTTTTGCATCTACTACTTTTATGGTTTAGTCTAAATATTGCACCTAACTTTTGTATTTCTACTGGCTAGCTAGAATGTCCAGCTGATTGTATAAACAGAAAAGTGAAAATTCAAAGCAAAAGAAGTGGGTTCAGAGCAGTAACCCCAGAATGAGAGTCCGTCTCTCCTTTCTAGGGGCTGTTTTGGTCATCACCAGAAGTCATACACCAGGAGACCTTTTTCCTCAGGGAGAGACGGTGGTTCGGTACACAGCCACCGACCCCTCAGGCAATAACCGAACGTGCGATATCCACATTGTCATAAAAGGTACTCTCTCCCCAGGCCCGCCAATCTCTTTGACAACTGATATAAGTAATTTCCGTTGCATTCCATTGTCACCTTGCAGGGGTGGGGAATGGGGAGGGCGTGTTGGAAGCTGTGCGGGGATGAGGGAAAGATCACTCAGAGTCCACGTGGAGCAGTGAGAAGCCTAGAGGGGCTACGCCAGAAGTGGTGTGCAGCTCCATCCAAAGGGAGGCTCGTATTTCTTAGCACTGAGTACAAAGGTGGGGCAAGCACATATGATTGTACTGCCAAGAATGGGATGTTAGCTAGGGTGGAGTGAGAAGGGTCTATTGCCTGGGTGCACCATTGTTCCTGCCAGTCTAAGATATTATCTCTATTCTAATATCTGCCTGCTGTTATCAGCAGATCCTGGTTTCCCAGTATGTTCTTCCTACCAGTACTTTTGTCCTTGATGAGAGAGGCCTCCTGCACGACCCTCCATCCAGCTGACAAGCAGGAATTCTAGGCACCAAGACAATATTCCCAAGAATAGGGGGGCTGAGGATTCCATATCCACTTGGGAAAAATAGAGACTATGAGCCTACTTATTATTCAGTAAACAAGAACAAAATCTATTTTGAAGGCTTGAGGGTACAGAATCTGAGCGTATGTCTGCTGTGTGATCTTATGTCTCATTTTCATTTTTCTGAAAGGCATGCCTGAAACAGCAGAATCACAACCCCCAATCAGAAAGCGTTGCGCTTTTCATCAAATAGGTACCATCTTTATAGGTAGACTCTGTAGGTATAGTCTTTCAAGAGTGCCCACCTAGGAATCAAAAAGCTGACATCATTGTCGTCCCACACTAGGGATTTACAGTGAAAGTTTTTCTAGGCATTTTCTAACAGGGCATGGACAGGAGGAATCCTTTCAGAGTTCCAGTAGCCCCCTAGAATGTCATTTGCGTTTCTCGGACCTCTGTATATGAGTGATACAATTTTTCACACAGGTTCCCCCTGTGAAGTTCCATTCACACCTGTCAATGGGGACTTTGTTTGTACTCAAGACAGTGTTGGTGTGAACTGCACGCTCACTTGCCTCGAGGGCTATGATTTCACAGAACGGTCAACCGAGAAGTATTACTGTGCTTATGAAGATGGAATCTGGAAACCACCTTATTCCACTGAATGGCCAGACTGTGCTAGTAAGTTTTAAATTTTTTCTGAACTCCTTTAGTAGGTCTGAGTGCTTGTCTGTCTGTTTCAAAGCATTGGACAGACATAAATTGCTTTACTTAGGTGTTACATTTGGTGAGTAGAAAATGGCACCATGAATTTGAAGTGTTTTGCAGATAAATGTCCATCTCTCCATTACAGTGTTAGCCCACTGGGATCTGATTATGGATTGGATCATTATAGGATAAGATCCTACTAAAGACAAAATCATCTTGGCCCTTTCATTGTTATTTACCAGAAATATCTGAAGAGCTTAGTCAGCATATTGTCAGCATATTGACCTATAAACTTGAACTTAAACTATAGCCTTATAGTTTGCAGAAGAATTTAGGTTTAAGAGCCAACCTGTGTGATGGAATGAGAGAGATTAGTCATAGTCTCTTTAGATCTGATTTAGATTTAGAGCTTTTCTATATATTTTTTAAATTTATGTATTTATGCATGCAAGAACTGTGGTGTAGGCCAGTGGTATGGAGGGCCAGGGGGTGGAGGGATGGTGGTGAGAGGATTCACCAGAGACAGAGTGGGGAGCAGAACAGGCAGATCTACTGAAATACACTGCTGAGGGAAGCAATGGGTGAGATAGGAGAGGTCTGCTGCACCATATGGATTAGCTCCCTGACTGAGGATCGAAGTCATGCAGCAGTAGCTGGTGATAGCTTGATAGTGCTAAGACTTTAACCCCTGTGTCACCAGGGGGGCCCTTTTCTATAAATGTTGAATATATATTGTTATAAATATAAACTTTGTTTAGTACTAATAAATACTTTCTGATGTGAATCTTTGATCCAGTAATACAGATGGAATTGAAATGCCAGTGTCTCAGACAGAGAGTAAAACCCACTTACTTGACCTATTCTTTATTCCAAATATGGGGAATATAGATTACTGAGCAGACAGTAGGATTTTGACAGTGATGTACTAAGGCGGCATTGTCTATGGACATTTTGAAAGATCTTGCTGAGTCCAATCTTACAAGCTTCTGACCCAAGGAGAAATTTGTCCCTAACAGATATTACACTTTCAAAGAATATGATTGTACATAATATCTAGAAAGTTTTTAATGTCTGTTTGTTTAAAACATAATATACATATACAAGATACATGTTTATATAAATACAAATATAAGACCTTTATATAATACTTGTATTATACCTTTATTTAATAACCTGGATTTTTAAAAATTCTCAGCAACTCAATGAAAACAATTTTTATACCTCTTATTCCCTTGAATGCTCATTTTTAAATACAATTGCCAGTTAAAGAAAAGTAAATCAAAGCAAATGCATCTGAACATATACTCACCCAATGAAGGAGCACCAAAATATATTCAACAACTAATAACATCTTTGAAAACTGACATAAAAGAAAATACATATGTAGTAGGAGACTTCAACTCACCACTCTCGCCAAGGGACAGATTGATGAGACAAAAAATAATCAAAGAAATCAGAGCACTAAACAAGGATCTAGACCTCATGGGCTTAACAGACATATATAGAACATTACACCCCCAAAAAACTGAGTATACATTCTTCTCAAGTGCACATGGATCATTCTCCAGGACTGACCACATACTGGAGACATAAAACGAACATTAGCAGATATTCTAAGATCGAAATCATACCAACTATCTTCTCTGACCATGAAGCCATCAAGCTAGAAATTCACCACAAAAAGAAAACAAGGAACCCCACCCCCCCAGTGAGATTGAAACCCACACTATTGGAAGACTACTGGACCAAGGAGGAGCTCAAAGAAGAAATTAAAAAATTCCTTGAGATGAATGATAATGAGGATACAATTCTACAGAATATCTGAGACACAGTAAAAGCAGTTATAAGAGGAAAATATATAGCAATACAGGTACACATTAAGAAACAAGAAAGAACACAAAGAAACAACCTAAACTCACACCTGAAAGAACTGGAAAAAGAACAACAGCAAAACCCAAAAGCCAGTAGAAGTAAGGAAATAATAAAAATCAAAGCAGAAATAAATGAACTAGAAGTTAAGAAAATGATCCAAAAGACCAGTGAAACCAAAAGCTGGTTCTTTGAAAAAATAAACAAAATAGACAAACCCCTAGCTAGGCTAACAAAGAAAAAAACATGAGAATACACAAATAAATAGGATAACAAATGAAAGAGGACAAATCACAACAGACACAGCAGAAATCAAAAGAATAATTAGAGAATATTATGAAAAGCTA
>JAGFMF010012011.1:5442681-5633402 GCA_019455555.1 Galemys pyrenaicus | reverse complement strand
TGTTTATAGCAGCACTCTTTACAATAGGTAAGACCTGGAAACAACCTAAATGCCCAAAAACAGGTGAGTGGATCAGATCAGGAAGCTGTGGTACAGATATACGATGGACTACTACTCAGCAATCAAAAAAGAAAAACTAGACACATTCATAGGAACATGGATGGAACTGGAAGGGATTATGCTCAGCAAAATAAGTCAGAAGGCAAAAGAAAAATACCAGCTGGTTCCTCCCCTAGGAGGAATATACGGGAACCAAGTAAGGATCAAGGAAAGGAATAAGAGCAATAATAATATTAATAATAACAATAAAGACACAAAAAACAAAAATGAAAAGACAAGGACAAATTGGGGGAGGGAAGAGAGGGAGAATTGAGGGCAGACGGGAGCACAGGGGACTGAGGTGATGGTGCACTGGTGATATGGTGATGGGGAATACATGGGGATTACAATTGATGTCAAATATATGTAAATTTAAAAAAAAAAACAAAGCAAATGCATCACAGAGTAACTGCTTGGTGTGATTCATTATGATCAGTTAATGCCTAGACATTTTCCTTAACTATCATTGGGTTTGTAACAATCTCCAAAAGCATAATATAGTAAAAATATTGTTAAAGTTATTCCATAGAAAGTTAAATTTTTTTTGAAAACAGTAACCAACTAAAGTTGTTTTTTCAACATTTTCCAGTAAAACGTTTTGCAAATCATGGGTTCAAGTCCTTTGAGATGTTGTATAAAGCAACACGCTGCGATGACACGGATCTCTTAAAGAAGTTCTCTGAAGCCTTTGAAACCACCCTGGGGAAAATGGTATGTCAGTAGTAATCTGTTGTTTGTCATATACTAAAGGATGTTGTTGAGCTTTTTATTGTTTCTCTGAGTCACCTGCAACTGAAATTCTTTACCCTGATGTGTTCTTTCTTCTCTGTGATCCAAACTTGTTTCTAATATTAAGGATCTCTCATAGGTTTTAGAATTCTGGGTTGAATGATAATATTAAAACGTTTTGAATTTTTTAAAATTTTCTAAATCAGAAAACAGTTCACATGGCTTTAGAATATCCATTATTTAAAATCTGACAAATATTTGTTATTTGAAATATGACTGTATTCATTTTATTATGAGATAATTGAACATTTAAATGACTTTTCATGCATTTAGGACTCTGAGTGGTTATAGGGACACAAAGTGACATATTGAGTGCATGAAGTATTTGAAGTCAGGAAACATGGTGTAGCCATATTGTGTCTTTCTGTATAACAGACTCGGTAGCTTAGGTTTTAGATATATTCTGAAAGTAGGTTTGGTAGTAATAGTAGATTTGAGGTAGGAAAAAGGAGAGGAGTGAAGATGGCAGAGTATACAAGCTCACAGTGCAGATGTAGTATACAGGGTGGAAGAATTGTGTGAAAGAAGGCTCTTTTCTAACTTCTATTTTATCACTGAAAAAGATGCAGCATGATAAGCTGAGAGCCCATGGCCACAAGAAGGGGCAATATGTAGTACATTTGGTGGCACAACATGGTGAGGCTTTAAGGAGGTGCAAAGTAGTGTGATCTGAAAACAGCCATGAAGAGTGAAGACACTTTCTCTACCTCCACTTAAGAAAATGCGAAGTTTGGTTTCATTGGGAGCAAAAGTGAAGGAAGCAGAGAGTGGGTAAAAACATAATTGGGATTTGCTGCTTATAGATGATGAGCTTTAGAGGCTTGGAGGAAGGTTTCCAAGACTTGGAGAGGGCTGGGACAGAGGTAGAGAAAAGGCCCATGTGGGGTGAAAGCTCAGAGACAGCTAATATCCCAGGAGTCCTGGGCTTCTTGGGGTGAATGTCGTAAACAGAGAGAAGAGGTGTGAGACTAATCCTGGGGCTCCACAGGCTGTGAGATGCTTCCGGGGGTGCAAGAGGATCAAGTGTTTGAAGGTACAGAGCTCTAGAGCTCTCTCTTGCCCCCTGCTGGTACCACAACAAAGATGTGATTTACATTTTATACTCTTCATTTTTTTGTAGGTCCCATCATTTTGTAATGATGCTGATGACATTGACTGCAGGCTGGAGGACCTGAGCAAAAAATATTGCCTTGAATATAATTATGACTATGAAAATGGCTTTGCAATCGGTAATTAAATTATACAGTGTCAGTAGTTTGCAAGACTGATCAGTAAAATAAGAAAGTAATTGCAAAAGAGGGAAGAAAAGTTGAGAAATAACCTTTTTTTTTTAACTTACTCATCAAGTATTTTAAGATGACTAGATAATTTCAGAATGTGCTTACGATTCTTTATGGAGATATTAAACTGGGATATAAAGTAAATTATTTCAAAATACTAGGTTAAATTTTTCAGGATGAATACTAAGTTACATTGATATAATATATTAGAAGAGAGTCGTAGTGGTTACAAGGTACCAGGTGCGATATATTCATAAGATATTCAATTGCAATTGCAATTAAAATAGCTAAACATGGAAAATACTTATCTCTCCCCAAGAATTTTTTAAAGATTTATTTATGCATACAAGTACTGGGGTAAAGGCCAGAGGTGTGGGGGGGGGGGGTGAGAGGATCAACCAGAGACAGAGTGGGGAACAGAACAGGCAGATGGACTGAAATACACTGCTGAGGGGAGCAGTGGGCAAGGCAGGAAAGGTCTGCTGCGCCATGTGGGTCACCTCCCCCGTCAGCAGCTGGGATGGGACTAGTGCCACAGGGGCTGCGGTTTGTTTCATAGTGCGTTGCTTAACCACTGTACCATCCAAGAATATTTTAAAAATTAATTTAGTCAGATAACATACCATCAAATGGAATTTTGATGTTTTCTTTATGTAGACTGAACAGTTTTATAAAGCTTATTTCAGTGTGGTGTGTTATTTTTTTTTTAAATTGGTGAATGTGACCACGTATCTTACTGCCTTAACATTTCTAGGAGACTTCAGTTGTGTTTCTTGGGTCTTTTATTAGCAAAATCATTATCTTTTCCAGTAATTACACTTCTGGTTTTTATTTCACTCTTCTTAACTGTACAGAATTTCTAGGGTAATGTTTTTAAAAATAATAGTTTTAACAACATAGTGTCATGATTAAGCATATGAACTCCAAGACCAACACTTAGGTCTAAATCCAATATATTTTTAATAATATCGAGACTATATATTATTTCAATGTGTACAGATTAATACGATATGTAAATATGTTATTTTTACATGTCATATTATTTTATAAACATGTATCTTTAGTATTAAGGACATTTTTCTGTTATTAATATCGTATTTAATACGATTTTAATATCCACATAATATTTCATCAGTTTGCCAAAATTTATGTGTATAGTTCTATTTTGGAAACTGTGGGTTGCTTCCTATTTTTTTACTAAAATGTACAACTTTTCAGTGAACTCATAAAAATCAAGCAAAAACCAACTTTCTTCATGGAAAACCTATACAAGTACAATTAGATGTTTAAGGTATAACTAAGCAGCAGCTATGTGCCCAGATCAATACTAATGTTACTTGACATTTTGGAATAAGTTAAATACTGATCTTGATGGTTTATATATGTTGTCTTAGTTATTCCTCAGACTAATGAGGTAGGAACAACTATCTCAATTTATAAATGAAGATGCTGCAGTTCAGAAAGATGAAAGTAATTTGATAAGATTGTGCAGCCATAATCAGATAGCCATAATCAGAAGCCACAGTCTGAAACCAGGTAGTTGGTTGTGATGATATCCCCACACACACCCACTTCCCTCCAAAGTAGTTGCGTTATGTAGACATTTAACTTACATGTTTCAGAATCTACTTCCACCTTTAAAATATGATCCAGAGATCTTGAATAATCTTCACAAAAGTCTGTTTATGTGCATTTAAGTTTATAAAGCTGCTATTTTTTAAAAAAAGAAGAATGATGTAAACCCTGGAAGGACATAGGAATGGTTAGAATTCTGCATTTACCCTCTATTTCCCTCTAAAGCTAAGATAATTAACTTCTAAGTCAAAATGGTTTAAATGCCTGCATAACTTTATCCTTGTTTTCTTTTTTTAAGGTGCAATTTATTGGTCATCTAAATTTAATATGAAATACATGAAAATTACAACAATATAAGCTTGTAGGTTTCTTAGACTCTGACAACTGAGTGGCGATTACCAGAGAGAAAAGGAATGAGAGTTAGGGGAAACAGGTAGAGGGGGTCAGTCTGATAGTGGCGTCTGGTACCATAACCAGGGTGATGGCCACGGTGTGAACTTACACTCCTGAAACAGTATTGTTAACCAGTGACATAGCAACACAAGTAGAATAGAATGAAAGATTATACACAGAACCCTGTCTGTAGTTCTCTATATAGTGCATCATGAGCAATTTCAAAAATGGTCAAAGCAGTTTAAAGCTGGTAAAGACTCAACCGTAGAATCCTTGGTTTCTCGGTCCCAACCGTGCAGGTCCTGGTGGATGGGGTGCGGCTAACAGGCTGGATTACTCTTACGACGACTTCTTGGATACCGTGCGGGAAACACCCAGAAGTGATGGCCAAGTGAGACCTTCACGGATTAGAAGAAGTGTCCCATTATCTGACCACAAAATTAAGTTAATTTTTAACATCACAGGTAAGGATGTGAAGTTCTTGGTTGGGAAACCATTTTCAAATATTCCATTTGTTACCATTATTAGGAAATGAAGACTAGGGAGAGCACAGTCCCCTAAGTCTTATTTATGTTTGAAGTTTAATATCACAGATGTATTTTATGCTTCTCACCCTGCTCGGTGCTCGTGTTGGTGTGAGCAGCTAAAGCATGTTTTCAAAAGCAAGAGTTTCCAGGAATTTTACATGCTGTGATGAAGAACTCTGCGAACAGAAGATTAGACCCAGTGTATGAGAGAAGGGTTAAAACAAATTATTAATTTTGTTCATGTACAGTGAGCAGTGATTGAATTGAGTTTTTCCTGGAAGATTTTTAATATGCTATCTCTTTCTGGCAAACAGTAACTACAAATTGGCTTCCAAATACCACACGTGTGTGTTGTGCTTTCTCTGTTTCGTGTTTACCCCAGCTAGTGTGCCTTTACCGGATGAAAGAAACGATACCCTTGAATTGGAAAATCAGCAGCGACTCATTAAGACGTTGGAGACCATCACAAACAGACTAAAAAGGACCCTCAGTAAAGAGCCCATGTACACCTTTCAACTTGCATCCGAGATGCTGGTGGCCGACAGCAACTCCTTGGAAACAGAGAAGGCTTTCCTCTTCTGCAGGCCAGGCTCAGTGCTGCGGGGGCGGATGTGCGGTAAGACTTCCCTGCAGTCCAGAGCTCTTGGTGCACGTTGGGACAAATGAGACAAGGAAAGCCCTTTTAGAACTCTAACGGGATGTTGAAATGAAATGCATTTTACTGCTGGGTGCTTGCTGTTACTACTCCTTTGTCTCAAGTGTGTAAGTAACCACTGTTCGTCAGATAAGAGTACTATTTTAGGTTGGGGCCCCAAATCTTGAGTTTTATTTATAGATGTTTCGACAGTAGCTGCTGCAGGTAACAAGTACTTTTTGCATACTTCTGTATGCTGGCTGAGCACCTTTTGGATTTAAGCTTGGTTTACATCTCTGTGAGGTAAATTAAAGTCAGGAAGGCTGACCCATCCAGACCGGAAGTGGTGTTGCGAAGAGTCCCACTCAGGTGAATGTCACCGAGTCCACCTAGTACACAATTAGCCATTTGCTAGTGTCCAGTTCAGTGATATTTAGTATAGTCACAATGTTGTTAACCTGTCACCTCTGTCATCAGTCCAAAGCATTTCCCTGGAAGCCCTTCCGCAGCCTGAAGCAGTCCCTCCCCATTATGCAGCTCTTCCTAGCCCCTAGCTTTTAACCTCTTTCTTGTTTTTTTTTTAAAGATTTACTTACACATACGAGAACTGGGGTACAGGCCAGAGGTGTGGGGTGGGGGCGGCGAGAGAGTGTATTCACCAGAGACAGAGTGGGGAACAGAACAGGCAAACTGACTGTAATACACTGCTGAGGGGAGCAGCGGGCAAGACGGGAGAGGTCTGCCATGCCATGTGGGTCAGCTCCTGGGCCGCAGAAAGAACTCACGTTGCAGTGGCTATACAGCACTAGGAAGCTATCCGTAACCTTTGTTCTTGATGATTGCGGCCTAAAACTATTCCAGTCTGTTTCCCAATTACATCATTGTTTGTAGATGGTAGAAGCTCCTCTAACTGAAATCGTTACACTCAACTAAACCAAATGACGTAAGTAGGTGTGGTGTTTATGCCCCAGTTGGAAAGTTTTTCTCAACAGTTATTATCATGGCCCAAGCTCAGCTGGGGGAGTGGGGGAGGCAGCCACCCAAGGCACATAAAATGGTCTTTCTGAGTCCTCTCTTGTCTCATCTCCACATTAAAAGTAAGCATCAGGAATGGGCTGGTCCTGTACCCACACTCATCAGTGTGGGCTACCTGTGCGAGCACCTCAGGTACCTGGCAAGATGTGTTTTCACTCAGGTCTCATCCCAGTATTAACCAACCAACACTTCAGGGGCAGGGCCTTGGAATTGCTGTTTTTACTGAGTTCCCCAATATTGCTCACACACTTGAAATTCTCAGAATCAATTGCGCACTAATGTCAAGTGTCTACTCCCTAAGAATACCAACTGTGATAGAGGCTTTTTCAGTGAGTTTTGTTCCTCTTTGGTCTCAGAATTTCTGAGTCATTGGCAGCCTGCCAAAGCATAGAACAAATCTCCAAGGAAACAAGGTCTGTTTCCCTGGCCCTTGGGTCAAAGGATGCCCCAGTCTTGCCTTCAGTATCTAGTAGTTCCTGCAGGCAGAAACAAGGGCCTACTTAACTCACCTGGAATATGCTCACACTTTTACCTGTTTTTGCTTCTAGAAATGATGCTATAAATGGACAACCAGCCAGTTTCATATAGGGAAGCATTCTGTAGAGCAGTTAAGAAAATGTTTCTAATATCTGAAATTTATTACTATTGGTTTCTAGGAATGCATTTCTAGAAGGCTTACTGTGTGAGTAAACCCCTGGCAGTAAAATTTAACCCATAAACACATTACCTGGAGTCACACTTTATTATTTTTGTGCCTTAGGAATAATGAACCCAAGTGTGTTTCATTGCTGTAGATTTTTATAGTCAGTGTTTCCTGTCTGTTTCTTCTTCAGTCAATTGCCCTTTGGGAACCTATTATTCTCTGGAGCATTCTGTCTGTGAGAGCTGCTTGATGGGGTCCTATCAAGATGAAGAGGGACAGCTGGAGTGCAAACTCTGTCCAGCTGGGACTTACACTGAATATCTGCACTCAAGAAGCAGCTCGGAATGCAAAGGTAGGGGCTTGGCTACATTTTGGCCAGAAGAAACATGGATTTTGTTTCCAGTTATGAAACTATAAATGTCAAAGTGGATGTAATAACAGCATGACTAAAAAATCGCATTAATTTACTTCTATTCTTTAAATTATAAAGCAGTACCTGAATGTTCCTCCTATTTTAAAGAAGTCCATTTATCTCTCCTTTCTGAAAAATTCTAGTGCTTTCACTAAGTTAAGCCCCAGTATCAAATCTCTGGTCCACATTCATCAGTTTGCTTGGATTTTTTTTATGGAATCTTACATTAATTGGTGGCAATGCTTTTCAAGGCATTTAGCCACAATGAGATGACTTTGTTAGAATAAAGCTTAACATGAGGAGTGCAGCTCTCTAGCTTGTAACTGAATAGCTGTGGGCACAAAGGCACATACTCTGGCTACTCATACTCAGGACTTCCAAAATACTCTTACTGCTGTTGTCTGTGAGCATTCCTGATGGAAGCATTTTCTTTCATACAGTTACAAAAAGACACACCTGAAAGAAGAAATTTCAGAACTGTGCCTCTTTGCCACTGTGGCAAATGCAGTTGCTTAGTGACAAAAGTAAACCACAGAGCTGTTAAGGGGATTGGAAATGCACTAAAATGTGGCCAGTGCTAAAGAGAAGAGTCATGTAGAACAAAGTGCAGAAAGGAAGGACAGTACTTTGAGTACTGTGAGTGAGTACTGTGAGCGTCAGACATCTGGCCCATTCTCGTTCTACTACGAAACCACTGCAGTGGAGGGCAGGGAGCTGCTTACTACCGATCTGGCCTAATGCTAAGCCTTCCTTCTTTTTTACTCCACCAGCCCTCAAACAATGTGGTAAATAGGATGAGGCAGGAGAATCAGTTCTCATTTAAGTGACAAAGGTGCCAGTGTCATTAGGAGAATGTAGCCCAACTTAGGGTTTTGTTTCTGTCATTCAAGAGAGCAGTGGACAAGTTAAGAATTTGTCCAGGAGCAAGTTTCCTCACTACAGCTTGCTCTGACAGTGCCTTTCTGAAATGCCTGCTTCCAGTTTCCTTACTGACGACTTACGGATTTGTCTATGTGACATACTCTGTGCTCGGTCGTAAGGGGTCTGACATTAGTGTGCACCAGCATGGGGAGGTCTAACTTACAGAGAGTGCATGTGGCACATTTTTTGCATCCCGCGGTCTGTCCTAAATGATTGAAAATGCAGGAAACCCTATCCTGTTCTGTGCTAGTTTGGTATGGCCCGATGTGACAGTTAATCACTACATTGCATTTCTGTCTTCAGCTCAGTGTAAACAAGGCACCTACTCGTCCAGTGGGCTTGAGACTTGTGAGTCGTGTCCTCTGAACACTTACCAGCCAGCCCGTGGTTCCCGGAGCTGCCTCTTATGTCCAGAAAACACTTCCACCGTGAAAAGAGGAGCCGTGGACATTTCTGCTTGTGGAGGTTATCAAAACCTTAGACATTGATATTTCTTCAAACCTCTAGGTTCTGTGCATGGAAGAGTGGAATATTTTCAGCAAAACCGTATGACGACTGTATATAAAGAATGTAAATAACTGTCTCTTCATAGAGTTTCCTTTTATTCAGCCAGTCTATATTTATGTACAAACGCCCGCAATGTAGGCACTGTGTTGGCGCTGCTAGGAACACAGAAGGCATTCGAGACCTGATCCTAGACCTCCACGTTAATGTCTAGAAATACGTCTAAACTCAGAGCCTAATTTCCTCATCTAGAAATAACATCCCTCAACCTGTGGTTCCTTAAAACTCTAAAAATACAGACCAGAAATCAGGACATTTCATTCCTGGCAACCGGAGGTTTGCCGATCGGTTATCTGGTCTGGCTGTCCAGTGGAGTCATCAGCACATTTTCATTGGTATTTTAGGCTACTGAAGCCCAGTTTCTACCAGACCTGACTTGTTGGGACGTTGGTTTTCTTTTTAAGTTCTCCCAGGTAATTCTAAAGGAACAGAAAATTTTGACAGCCACTTGGGTTCTTAAAATGTCAGCTTGGAGGTCAGTTCCCTCCCCCAGAGTTTTAAATTCAACAGATGTGATGTGGGACCTGAGAATCTGCATTTCTAACTGGTGCTCACGTGATGCTGACTCTGCTGGTAGAGGGTCGCACGTTCAGAACCACTGGTTAAATAGAAACGGAAAGATCAGAGTTCCAATTTTTAAATATTTCTGTCTAATGTCCTTAACAAGAATAGCCTTTCCAGCATGTCAGAACTAGAAGATGAAAACTTAGAAAGACAGTGAAATCAGGACTGACAGTCAAGGTCAAGCTACTATCAGGGCTTCTAAACAGGGACAAATACTGAGCAGAGTCAGTGACCTTGGGTTAAATCTGTAACACTGTCAGCCTGACCCCTCTCCCAGCCCTGGGATCAGAGCAAGCATGAAAAGTGACATTTCTAGAAATTGTGTATCCTCTCCATTGTGGGGAGGGGCATGTGTCACATTGTATCTTGGGAGATGTAGTCCTCAAATGAAGTCCTACAGGGAGGATGGGGAAAACATTGTGAATTCTAGGTTTTTATCTACTCCACATGCTTATTATATCTCAGTATAGTAGGATCACAGCAGATGAAGTCTGAAGAACTCTGAGAGTATTTGTCAACTTAATAGTTCACTAAAAGTTGGGAGTTTAATTAGGATCTAGTTAAAGCTCAAACTATGTTGTCTAATGCCAACTTCAGGGTTTTGTTTTTTTTTTTTTCCATAAACATGGTGGAGTATTGTTGAGGCACTGGTGGTGGGATGGTGTGAAAACATACATTTCTGGAGCCTGAACCTATAATCCCCAAAGCAGATATAACAGTGACCTCAATAAACAGAATTGGGAAAAAAAATAAAAATAAACTAAAAGTCAAGCAAGGCTTCACATTGCAGTTGAAATAAATCTACTAAAGACTCTTTTATTTTGTCAGTATGCAAACTAATTTTGGAAGAAAGAAAGCAGTAAAAACTTCTCTCTCCCTCTCTCTATAACCACAAAAGCAATTAGGGTTTTTATAGTGAAACAAGTTCATAGTTGACAATTTTTCCTTCCATGTTTCCAAGTAAACCTTGAGGTTTGTCTAACACAAAATTATTGCAATTAAGCAGTTATAATTCCCAGAAAGCCTCTAAACTTGTGGTAACTGCCCCATACCCCTAATATTCCTAGAATAAATTCAACCACAGTCTACTTGTGATGAGTGAGAATAGTTAAGAACAAAACCAAGTTCCCTGTGGTGCTGGGTAAGCACAATTGTACTTCAAACTTAAATGTGTATGAATTCTAAAATGATCCCTTATTTTTTCCTTGGTTTTCAGTTCTCTTTCTCCCTCCCTCTCTCTCCCTCCCTCCCTCCCCCCTTCTCTCCCCCTCCCCCCTCTCCCTCTTCTTTCTCCCCTCCCCCTCTCAGTTCAACCAAAATTTGTCAAAGAAATTCCAGGTGCATGTTATGTTTGGAGCTATTTTCTTACTTGGTTTATATTTCACCAGTTATTGGCAAGAGAATTTCAGATTTAGTTAAACAACAATATTCAAGTGGATATAGTTTACAAAAAGCATCTCTAGCACATAATGACATCAGAATGTTTAGAAATAATAAAGACCCTCTCACAATAAGTAATCGACAATTATTTTGCAGAAGAAATTAAAATCTGGTAAAAATGAAAAAAGCAGCGTCATCTATTGCTAAAATAACTGCAATTTTTATCTTTAGATTTAAAAAATCTTAAGAATCTTTATCAGTACTGATGAGCACACAGTGGAAAGAACATTCTATCTATATACCACTGATGGATCTACAAGTGGGAATTTACTTTTCAAATACGACTTGAAATTATATATTAATGGCTTTTACTTTTCATATGTTTAGATCTGACTGCTCAAAAATCCAACTGTTACCCCAAATCAAGGAATCAATCGTATAAATAATTGTTTATATAGAAAATTTAATTTTGTATGTAAATTATGTATGCATTATGTATGATAGCAAACAATTAGAAATAATCTAAATGTCCAAAAATAGAGGAAATGTCAGATCCATTGTGGTCAGCCAGTGGATAAAACATTTTACATTTCGAAAGCTATGTTTCCCATGAATTTAAAGAATGATTTGGGAAGTGCTTAAGATAGAAATTTAAGTGGAAAAATCAGAATACAATATAACCAATTCTAATTTTTGTTGAGCTAGTGTATGTGGATAAAGAGAGGACAGAAACAACAAAATATTTATCTGAATGATAAAATGTCTGGGTATTGATATGTACAATTGAATGTATGAGAAATCCATGAGATTTCTTACAACGAAAGTTAACATGCTCTTTTAAATAGTGGTGTGTTGCTTCCTCTGCACAAATGATTTGTTCTTGCCTTTGCAGTACCTTGCCCAGTTGGAGAATTCTCTCGTTCTGGGTTAGTGCCCTGCTATCCGTGTCCTCAAGATTACTACCAACCCAACCCAGGGAAGTCCTTCTGCTTGTCTTGTCCCTTTTATGGAACCACAACGATCACTGGTGCCAGATCCATCACAGATTGCTCAAGTAAGAGGACATACTTCATTGTTACATAATCCCACACTGGACACTTTCACTTGTTTGTGTGGTTGCAGTAATTCTGAATATTACTGTTTTCAATCACGTGGGTGTCTAAGTCTCCTAAACTACCCTTTTGAGATCTTTCTAATGACTCAGATTCTTATTTTGGGAATGTTGAACTTGATAACTTCCAAGAAACATCTAAAAGTCTAGGATGTAGCGGTTTATCTATTTCTATGCTCTCTCTTTAAATATTACTGAAACAAAATATATGTGATTTGACTCTGCTTGTCAAGAGAACAAGAGACCATAGATTAAGAGAAAACATATATATTGGCGATATATACCATGCATTAATTTTTTTTAATGTTTTTCCATTAATTTTATTAGGTTTTAGTTCAACTTTCTCAGCAGCAGAAGAAAGTGTAGTGCCCCTTGCTTCTCCTGGACATATCAAAAAGAAGTATGAAGTCAGCAGTCAGGCAAGCCCATTTCCTATGTGTGAAATTTTCTCTAATGAACTATTTGGAAAACAATTTAGCGTTGTACACATCACATAGAGGGAAGCTACCAAAGTTGAAACTTTAAGACTTGTGAATGATATAGATGATCAATTTTATTTACTTGTGATTTCTGAGTATTTTCCAAAAGTTCAGCAATAAAAGTGTTAAGTATCAAAGATGGGAACTTCCCAACAACATCTGGCATAGAGAATGTGTAAATGTGAGTGCCTTTTGATTTACTAACATATAACACTTAGCACAAGTATAACCCATCATTTAACAAAGGGCATTTGGAGTATCTAAGACCTTTTCTGGTTGGCAGGAAGATTTATTCAGTTTCATGAAAGTGATATCCTCTTTTGGCCCACAAAAAAGTCATTAGTTGGAATAACATGTGGATTTTGAAAAATGAACAGAACTGAACATAACTGTTCAGGATTAGTCTTCTATTAGTTTTTTAAAGACTAGTTAAGACCAATTATTTTAGGAGATTCAGCCATTATGCTGAATTCCAGTATCATGATTAATACTTTAGCTTTTGGTACTTTTAAGGAGGATAATGAGGTTATATTTCTCATTTCAACTTCCTGTAAGTCTACAGCCCTCCCAAACATAATGACTTGTCCGAGTTTCATTAGTCATATTTGAAACTGAGCCTGGTGGACACAGAAACTTGTAGGAACTGCTGGAGCAGCACCTGTGGTCCTTGGAGATAGATTAGGATCTGCTGGCCAACATTTAAAAATAATGACCCACAGATCGCAGTCTCAGAGATGTTGATTTAACAGGTTTGGATCTGAGCCCATCCTTTGTATGCTTTTAAAACAGCTCCAGTGGAGGCTAATGTGAGCCAGCCTCTAGCAACCCAGCCTTTAGCTGGGTTATCCAGACCATCACTCAAGAATCAGCCACATTGTGTTGCCCAGATGTGCAGGTACTGCTGTCAGGTACACAGCAGTTCAGGTAGCTTGAGTGAACTCACCTAGAAACAAGATCCAGATGTCTAATGTTGTCACCATGCTGACTCCCTGGTCAAGATTGCGTTGAAATGAATAGTGTTTTGTCTCTGATCACTTTCTTTTCTGTCACTGGTAGGTTTTCCACGAATGCTTCTTAAACCCTTGCCATAACAGTGGAACCTGTCAACAACTTGGGCATGGTTATGTCTGTCTCTGTCCACCTGGATATACAGGTAATAATATAGAGGAATGCAAATTCTAATAAATTTTCTATATAATCTCATTGAGACCTTCAGTACTGAACTTGGGAACATTAAAAAAAATCCATAAAATACATTAGGCCGTATCAACACACAGACATTTGACTGAATAAGATAAACCAGTGGGGGCCTCCCTGATGGCGCAAGGAGTTAAGTCTTCACAGGATTATAAAGCTTTAGGCATCCATTACAGCACAAGTTCTATCTCTGGCCAGGGAGCTGACCCACATGGCGCAGCAGACCTCTCCTGCCTTGCCCACTGCACCCTCAGCAGTGTATTTCAGTCAATCTGCCTGTTTCTGCTCCCCAGTCTTCTCTGGTCAATCCTCTCACACCTCCCCCCAACCCCTACACTTCTGACCTGCACTCCAGCTCTTGTATGCATAAATAAATAAAATTTAAAAATCTTTTTAAAAAAAGATAAACCGGGCCTCCCTGGTGGCGCAGTGGGTTAAGCAATGCACCGTGAAGCAAACCGCAGCCACTGCAGCACAAGTTGGATCCCTGCTGCCGGTCAGGGAGGGGACCCACATGGCGCAGCAGGCCTCTCCTGCCTCGCCCGCTGCTCCCCTCAGCAGTGTACTTCCATTAATCTTCCTGTTCTGCTCCCCACTCTGTCTCTGGTGAATCCTCTCACTCCCTACACCTCTGGCCTGTACCCCCATGCTTGTATGCATAAATAAATAAATCTTTAATAAAAAAATAAATAAACCATTGGGTGAAAAGTATATGTTAGCTTATTTTTTTAAAGATTTATTTATTTATGCATAGAAGAACTGAGGTATATGTCAGAGGTGCAGGGTTGAGAGGTTTCACCAGAGACAGAGTGGGGAGCAGAATAAGTAGACTGACTGAAAAAGACAGAGGGGAACAGAATAGGTAGATTGACTGAAATACACTGCTGAGGGGGGGCAGTGGGCAAGATAGGAGAGGTCTGCTGCGCCATGTGGGCCACCTCCCTGGCCGGGGATCGAACTTGCACTGCTGTGGTTGTGGATAGCTTTGCAGCACTCTGCCTTAACCCCTTGTGCCACAAGGGAAGCCCCTATACATTAGCTTATGCTGACAGTTTTCTTTGAGCATTTTGGAGGAAGAATGAAGAATCATCTCTGAAAAAGTCATGTTATCATTCACAATTTAAATTGAAATACAGTTCTAGAGGCTAAGTTCATAGTTTCATTCTAACACGGATTAAATGCATGATACTCAACACAGAGCAGATTGTTCAGCATTTCTCCTATTTGCTTCAACTAATGGAAGTTCTTGTGAGTGGCTCATAATCTGTTGCTTTGTTTCTGTCTTCTGTAAACTGTGCTGTGTAAAACATTGTAACTTTCGACATGATTATATAGGAATTATGTAAGCATTATATTTTCTTGCAGTTTGGGTCTCTTTCCAATTCAATCCAGCAACATACTTTTTGATAGGAAAAACTATATCTTAGATTGTGGTTTATCTAAAATAATTCCTTGTTTTCTTCTGGAAGTGCAGTTTTTTCACATTTTGTGCAGCCAGCACGAAATGTCTTTAATGAGAGAAATGGTGTTTAAATAAAGGAATGCACCACAAAATAAGCAAAAGGAAACTTGGAAAACAGTTTGAAAAACAAAATATAGCCTAGGGCTGTGTTGGCAGTTCACTTCTTAGACTCGCACACGTGCGCGTATGTGTGTGTGTGTGTTTGTGTGTGTTTTAATTCTACGAAACTTTTTGTCCTGAAATCCCATAAGGGATCTTGCCCTAGAATTTTAAAGATAAGCAGTAGTTGAGAAAGGGACAGTGGTTCTCGACTGCGATATGCATCAGAATCATCTGGAGAGCTTGCAAAAACAGATTGCTGCTCTCTGACCTCAGAATTTCTGATTCCGTAGGTCTGGAGAAGGTCTCAGAATTTGCATTTCTGTCATGTTCCCAGGTGATGCTGATGCACTTGCTCAGAAATTCCCTAGTATAAAGAACATGGTTTCCACTAGAGCTAATGTAACAGGGTGGTCCCCAGGAAAGGGGGAAGTTCCAGAATCCTGGTTCTGCCCTAAGTGGGTGGAGCTGAGCAGGGATAAAAAGATGTTGGAGAGAGGATGGGAGGACAGAAGGAAGGGAAGAATAAGGAAGCAGTATGGAGAGCAGCAAGGAGGCTTGGAGGAGGCATGTGGAGCAGAGGGACATGTGAAGAAACCGCACTTGCTTTTTAGTCTTGGACTAGTTAAAACAGATGTGGGTAAGAGACCCGTGGGGAGCTTAACAATAGCAGCTTTCATCTTAATTTTAATTTTGCTCTTTTCCTTCTAAATTTGTCTAACTTTCTAAACCTTTTCTATGGGTCTCCACTGAAAAGTCCGTTAAGCTTGTGGCAGGCTTTTGGGCCTTGCTTTAGGCCAATCCTATTTAGCTAAACTTTTACTCTCAAGGAGATGGGTAACTTTAAATGCTTAACTTAGTCACTATATTCTTTGTTCTTTCTTTATTGTACCCTAATTATATTAAAGTTCCTTTCCATTAAAAGCCTTATATGTTTGTCTTAATACAGCAAATAACAAAACCCATTTAAAAAAGGATAGGTTTGGGAGCTCTGGGGTGCCCTTCTCCCAGCCCTATAACACTAACCCATACAAGTCTTGAGTACTTCCTATAGGAAGGTACAGCCCTACCCTAGGACACTGGCTTGTGAGTTAAGATATGGTGGGAATTAGTCCCAACTTCACACCTCAGCAAGTGGCCCTAATAGCAAGTATCTGACTTGTATTTGCACTTTGGAATTAATGCAGTTCCTGCCCGCATTTATCCTTCCAGTATTCCCATTTTCTGCCCCTACTTTTAACTGAGGATCTTTTGCTGTCTTTCATAAATCCTTACATTTATATTAAATCTGTTCAGAAAGAGACAATACCCATATTAATTAGGTAAATAGTAGCACTTGTGAAATGTTACTTCCCTTTTCTTTACTAGCACCACTCCCAATAAATTCATATTACTGGGATAATCGCAATTTAGTGGTACTGATTATGTTTCCATTAGTTCCTCTCTTTGATCATCCTTCAGTGTTTGGTTTGTATTTTAGGCTTAAAGTGTGAAATAGACATTGATGAATGCAGCTCCCTGCCATGCCTCAACAATGGGATTTGCAAAGACCAGGTTGGGGAGTTCATTTGTGAATGCTCATCCGGCTACACAGGTAAGGGAACAGTTTTTGTTTTCACATTATAAACCTTGGAATTATTGAAATTTCATCACCAAAAATCAAAACCACAATGTGTATCATCTCATACTATTAGACTGGCTAATATCAAAATGGAGAGAGGTAAGTGTGGACCAGGATGTGCAGAAAAGGAAACCCTTGTGCACTGTTAGTAGAAATGTAAATTGGTTTTCCATACTGGAAAATAGTATGGAAGATCCTCAAAAATTGTAATTATAATTACCACGTGACCCAGCAACTCCACTTCCAGTTATCTATCAAAAGGAAATAAATTACCATCTCAGAGAGTTATCTCCATGTTAATTGCAGCATAGTCCCAGCAACCAGAATATGGAAACTAATTGTCCACTGATGGATAGATGAGTAAAAAAAATGGGATATCTATGTATATATCATGCTACATATATATAAACATTCTCTATTGTATATGTGATTATCATATATATCACAATATAGCATGCATGTATAATATATATCATAACATATTACAGTCATATATATGATTATTCAAGAATTAAAAAAAAAGAAGGAAATTCTGCCATTGCAACAACCTGAAACTTGAGGGAATTATGCAAAGTGAAATAAATAATCAGAGAAAGACATACTGTATGATGTCACTTATAGGTAGACTCTGAAAATGCCAAACTCGTAAACATAGATTGGATTGGTTGTTGCCAGGTACTGGGGGTTGAAGGAAATGGAGATATATCGGTCAAAGGTAACTTAAGTTACAAGATAAATAACTAAATAACTTCTGTAGATCTACTGTACAGCATAGTAACTGTAGTTTAATAATACCTTATTGTATTCTGGAAAGTTGCTGGAAGAGGGGATCTTAAATATTCTCACAAAAAATGGTAACCATGAGATGATGGATGAGTTAGTTCATTTATGATGGTGATCATTTCACTAGATGTGTGTGTATCAAGTCTTCATGTTGTACACCTTCAACTTACACAGTGTTAAATGTCAATTATATCTCAAAAGTTAAAAAATTTATCACTGAGGTAAATTTGAAATGTTAGGCTTCACTTATAGGGTAGTAGAAACATACTAAAGAGGCATATTTTGCAATACTATTACATGTATTGGGAAAATCTTGTTTTCACCATGCTATATAAGGAGAAAAAGGTATCAAATTTGTGGTATGAAATTGCCTGAGGTTTATAAAATAGGCAAACTTGTTCTCTCAAAAATAGTTTAGAAATGTTGATTTTGTTCAAACAATTCCCATGTTCAACTTTAACTATTGCAGTATTGATAATACCTAATACAATATGATTTACTCTTTTATAAATAGTGATAACTTCATTATTATGGGGGTTCAGGAGATAATCTTAATGATTGAGCACTGTATTTAACTCATAAAATTATTTTACTGGATTTATATACTATACTAAAAATATATATGAATGTGTGTATGTTTATATGCATATGGGTATATAGTTTATATATTTTAATAGCCAATGAAATCCTTAAACATTTTTAAAGAAGCCATTTTTAATATCCAAAACCAATTTTCATAAAATAAATGAAAATATAAATAGCCTCATTTATAGTAGTACTCGTTCGACTGAAATCTTATCTGTTTCTCTACTTGGAATCCATACAGCAAGTATGGTCCCAATCACGTGGGAAGATACATTGATTTATACAGTAGAATCACATTTTATGTGGAAACTTAATTCAAAAGTTTGTAGGCAAAAGAAAATTTTAAATAATTAGAGCAAAATTAGAAATGTTGAAAATCTGTGGAATCAGCTATGAGATAGAGTGGACAGGCATGCTGTTTTACAATTAGTCTTCTACCTTCTTGGGGGAAGAGATCATTTTTTGTCTCCAAACAGCAGATGAACAGCAGATGAAGTAGGTAGAGTGCACTTAGGGCCAGGTCACATGTGCCTTGAAGCAAGTCACATTAGCCTTACATTCTAAGAAGCACAGGGGCGCTGAGACTGACTCAGGAAGCTGCAGACTCACGCCCATCACCCTTCCCACCAATCTCCCATGTTGGTATGTGTCCTACAGCTGGGTCTTTGGCAAATCACTGGCCCAGCTTCAGTTTACTTTCCCACCTCTCTCCTACCCTCCTACCCACATACGTATGGTTGTATTACACATATGCAATGATGCAACTCCACCCTACATTTGTTTACCTAAAACTCCACCTCTTAAGCCAGCCAACACCCAGGCCTGAATTCTAGAGAAATCTGTGACAGCAGAATAGACGCAAATGTCTGAGTCAAAAAATACACATTTAGTATACATACAATTTAAGTGTGTGGCCTACTGTGAAAAAGGAAAAGGCTCATTATGAAAGTACAAACTCTGTGAGGTTTAATAAAATCCTCTAAATATGACATTTACTGGTAAAGTTTGCACATTTTCATGTTACTTACATGTTGTAAATTATTGGATTCGTGTTACAGAATCCCATGAGTTGTAAATTTAAGCATCCTGATCTCTTCACCTCAAGGAGCCTTTTGTAGCTCTGTATTTGAATTTGAAGACTGAAAGTGTTGCGTTCCTTTGTACATGTCCTTGGTAATAACACAGATGTCCCTGGCTCCCAGTTTCTAGGTTTGTAAAATGAAGAGTTTGAATTACATCCTTTGTTCTCAGATTATGTTTGTGCAAAACATAGAGCAGTTTCAGAGAATTTTGGTTGTGTCCTTCCATCTTTCCAAACAAATTAAGCTGTTTTCCTAATTCAGTAAATTTCTGTCTTATTTTTCCCAACATTGTAACTCTTAACCTCTTAACTATAAAAGGAGCAAACTCAAGTAATAGTTGAACAAATAGCATGTACATGATATAAGCGTATTTTAAGCAAAATTACTTATTTTTTTAACTAAAAAGTAGAGCTGGACTTTCATGGTCGTCATTTTCCATTGCATGTTGAAAAATGTCAGGATCTCTGCTAGAAAAATTTTGCAGTTCTTAGAATGGAAGAAAATACTTTATTTCAGTATTTTTGGAAGAGAACCAAATTTTTCATAAACATGTTAGCCACAATTTCCTTTCTTCTTCTCTGAAAATCTTGCTTGAAACTGTAGGTCCTAATATTCTTTCAAGGTTTCTCCAGCTCAAAATTTCTATGATTCTCTGTAGGTCGACTATGTGAAGAAAATATAAATGAGTGTAGCTCTAATCCTTGTTTAAATAAAGGAACCTGCATTGATGGTTTGGCTGGTTATCGCTGCACCTGTGAGAAAGGATACGCAGGTAGGCTGTTTCCATTCATCCTACATGTCTTAAAGTCCTATAAAGCACACAGATGATTATGGTTATTAACATGATATATGTTAATGTTAATTTTATAACTTAATTCTGATTATGTAAGAGAAACCCTTTTTGAGTACTTAGGGGTAAAAGGGCAACAGGTCTGCAATTTGCTGTGTTTGTGTGTGTGTCTGTGTGCAGAAAGTGTAACAGAAAGAGAGAAGATGAGGTTATATGCTAAGACAAACATTCAAAAAAGAACTAAAGATAAGTCATATTAAATTATGTTGTAAATGGATGCTAAATAATATGATTTAAAATTATATATACTTAATAAAGAAAATGTGCAGTAAAGAGACAAGGTTAAAGAAACAGAAGAAAATTTGAACTAACTTACTAGCTTTACTTTTTGATGTTATCGCAAATGTTTATTAATCTTAGTTTCAGAAAGAAGTATGATTAAAAGAGCAGATTATTTAAAACAAAAAAAAGTGCAGTCCTAAAGTGACTTGTTTAAAGAATGGATTTCAAACCAGCTTGTTGGACCTGTGATTCTAAACTCCACATTCATTTCTTTGGAAACAGCATCCAAGAAGTCAACACCTTAATCATGATTTTCTTAGACAGTTAATCTGCTCCTCTCCATCCACAGGCCTGCACTGTGAAGTAGACGTCGATGAATGCCAGTCAAGTCCATGCTTAAATAATGCAGTCTGTGAAGACCAGGTTGGGGGGTTCTTGTGCAAATGCCCGCCTGGATTTTTGGGTACCCATTGTGAGAAAAATGTGGATGAGTGTCTCAGTCAGCCATGCAAAAATGGAGCTACCTGTAAAGATGGCGCGAATAACTTCAGGTGAAAGACTAAGTCTCATTCTTTCCACTATGTTTATCTTCTTTCAGTCTTTCTGCAATCTTCCTGGAATATTGTTTCAAGTCCCAAGTTGGCCATTCCTAACTGCTGACTCAAAGATAGGCTGCAGTGTGACTCTTCCCATTGGTGGAAGCTCTGATTGAAATAACTTCCTGGAGTACATAACTAGAAATGGACATACAGGACTCTGGGAATAGAAGCCCTCTAATTTCCTGGCTATTACCAAACTATAGTTCTACTTATTATATGCGATTTCCCATTTCGTGACATGATCTACAACATGTGACATTATCAGATATGTTTTCCATTCTGATGTATTTAAATGGTTTGTTTCATACCACAGAGACTACATGGTCTACTGATTAAGAACAAGATAATAGGTTGGCCTCAAAATCCTCCTCCAATGTGTAGTAACAAGAGGACTTGATCAAATGAAACTGTCTGAAAATAGTTTATTCCTCTGTGAAATAATAACAATATTACCTCATTGTTGTAAGGACTGGATATTTAAAGCCTTTAGAACAGGGGTCTCCCCTGTGGTACAAGGAATTGAGTGCCGCACTGTGGGACTTTCGCAGCCACGCAGCACGAGTTCGATCCCTGGCCAGGGAGGGGACCCACATGGTGCAGCAGACCTCTCCTGCCTCACCCGCTGCTCCCCTCAGCAGTGTATTTCAATCGATCTGCCTGTTCTGCTCCCTACTCTGTCTCTGGTGAATCCTTTCAGTCCCTCGCCTCTGGCCTGTACTCCAGCTCTTGTATGCATAAATAAATAAAATCGTTTAAAGAAAATGAAGCCTTTAGAACATAAGGTGAAATTTTCACATTTTTTTTTTGCTAGCACTTCTATGGGGAGAGAAGCTGCTAGTATGTGAATGGTAATGCACCTTGACCAGAATTACTTTCTAATCTCTTTTTGCTACTACAGGATTTCTAATATATGTTATCATAAATACGTTTAATTAGATGAACTAAAAAAAGTAGGAAATAATTAAAGCACTGTTTGTTTATAGACCAAAGTTTATTTTTGTTTTATTTAGTTTGTTTTCTCGATATGCCACATATGAGTGAAATCATGTTCGTCTCTCTCTGACGTCACTGCAGTTAATTCCCTTGAAGTTTTTCCAGTTATTGCAAATGGCAGGACTTCATCTTTTATATATTTGAGTAGTATTCCACATATATATATGGATTATATATGTGAGATATATATATGTGTGTGTGCTACATATATATCTTCTTTATCTTATTTTATATATATATATCTTCTTTATCAGCTCACAGGCACTAAGCTATTTCCAGTTCTCAGCTATTGTGAAAGGTGCTGCAATAAACACAGGATTTCCTATTTTTCTTTGAATTGGTGTTTTGTATTTTTAGGGTAGATATCCAGACATGAGATAACTGGATAATGTGAGATTTCTATTTTTAAGTTTTTAGGGACCATCCCTGCTGCTCCTTATAATGGCTGTACCAATTAATATTCCCACCAACAGTGTGTAAGGTTTCCCTTTGCTGCATCTTCTCCAGCACTTATTAATTCTGCTCTTTTGAATAACAGCTGTTACCACAGGTGTGAGGTATATCTCATCATTGATTTTAAAGCACTGTTTTGATGTAGAAAATATTTTTGCAGTACAATTTTCAGAGTCTTTTCAGACAACATCATTGGAAATGGAGACTTCTAATGCCTTTCTGCAGCTGCTATAATTTTTGCATTTTGTTTGTTTTCAGGTGTCAGTGTGTAGCAGGTTTCACAGGAACACTCTGTGAATTTGACATCGATGAATGTCAGTCTAATCCATGCAGAAATCAGGCCACCTGTGTGGATGAATTGAATTCATACAATTGTAAATGTCTGCCAGGATTTTCAGGCAGCAGGTGTGAAACAGGTATCTATGATCTCAATAATGCGACCAAAATGTCTATTTCCACCAGCACTAAGTGCTGCCTATATACCCAAAACTATGCTAAGTCTTTTGTACTCATTCAATCTTCACAGCCATCCAATAAACTGGGTATATTATTATTATCCTCAACAGCATAGATGAGGACACTGAAGCTTAGAGATGTAAGGGGGAAATGAAGAAAATTTAATTTAGCAAAAATCTTCACATTTTCATGTTTAGAGAGGACATATTGATCAGTCACTTGATTCAAGTGAAGTCAAGGAGTCAGAGAATTCATGCATGTGCGTAAGAATCAACATTGAACTTTTTCAGAGCACTGAGGTCTCTTAGCTGTAGGACTTTCTGTTAAGCAGAGTATGCAGATATGGGGTGGAGCTAAATTGCTCATGAAACAAAGAAGAGCCAGAGCCCCATCAGGAGGTGGAATGTTGCCAGTGCAGTTGTCTGTCTTTCTGTCCAGCAACATCAATTTCTCTGCTTTCTTGTCATTACCATCATAACACAGAAATACACTAGTGTCTCTCAGCTTTCATAACCTCCAGTGCCCACTCTCCTTTCTCCTCCCAGGCTGCCCTCCTATTATTTTTCAGCTTCCTTTCACTGTTGAGTGCTTTTCCTATCTTAGATACTCGCTAATTATTTTATTTGGGAAAAAAGTCATGTATTTTGTAAATATTACGATTTTAATTTTGAAACTGCTTCTCACTCCTCACTTGACTGTCGTGAGCTTTCTTGACAAAAGTCTGCATGCCCACTGCCTACGCCAGAAAATGGGAAAATGCCTCGTGGGTGCCACAGCAGGCACACTTTTCATGTTTATTGCAGAACAGTCTACAGGCTTTAACCTGGACTTTGAAGTTTCTGCTATCTATGGATACGTCATGCTAGATGGCGTGCTTCCATCTCTCCATGCCATCACCTGTGCGTTCTGGATGAAATCCAGCGATACCATCAACTACGGGACACCCATCTCCTATGCCCTTGAGGATGGCAGCGACAATACCTTCCTCTTGACTGATTATAATGGGTAAGCATAAATGTCAGGAAGGGTGGACTTTGGATCTTATGGCTCTTAACCTGTTAGGATCTTAACAAGTTAGAAGTGACATTAGGATCGGGGGAAGGGTGGCTCCCTGGTGACCTAGGGATTAAGTCTCAGTTGTTACCACCACGGCTTGATTTTGATCCTAGGCCAGGGAACTGACTCACCTGTCACAGCAGACCTCTCCTGCCTCATCCATTGTTCCCCTCAGCAGTGTATTTCAGTAGATCTGCCTGTTCTGCTTTCTACTCTGTGGTGAATCCTGTCACCCCTTGCACCTCTGGTCTACACCCCAGTTCTAGGCAAAAAAAAAAAATTGGGGAGGAGGGAGCAAGGAGTCAGGACCCCAGGATGACAATAATCCAGTTGATCATCTAGACAGGTTTGGATATTAGTGACTTTTTAGTGATAATACCTTATATATGTATTGTGTTTCACTATTTATTATTCTTTGTGTCTCACTAAGTGCTGGTATTTACAAAGTACTTCCTTTGCTTGTCGCAATAATCTGAGGTACTGGCACCCATTTTTCATAGAGCAAAACAAAGATTCACAGGAACCAAGTGATGCGCCCCAAATCTCACACACTGGCAGTGGCAGAGCTACGTGTCAAATGCTCAGTTAAGTCTGGTCCTCATCTCCTCTGCAGGCCAAGGGATTTCAGTGACATCGTTGACCTGTGACTAGGACATTGACTATGCATCAGTCTGCAAATTCAAGCGTATATAAGATGACATTCCCTTAACTCTTTGGAGGTCAATTAATTCCCTACAGCCCCCTTCCACTGGGCTGTCAGGAATGTCAGCTTCAGTTGTTTCGGTTTTCTTCCACTACCAAGCACTTCTTTTATCTTAGATACACTCAAGTTATGTAAAACCCCTGGGGTTTAACCAAAGAGCCACATTCTTGGCAGGACTCTCATCACTGGTCATCTGTCCAGACTGAGCTGTCCACTGCCTCAGCCCCGGTGGACCCGTCAGAACCACTGAGCTTTGCCACAGCGGGGATCCTTAGCAAGAATTTATACCTCCAACCTGGGTGGACTCTGTCGTGTCCGTGGCCTTTCCCTCTTGGGTCTTCCCAAGCGTGTGGCCTGTCACTGCTGAGCGGTTCAGGCTCAGAGACCCCATGAGCTCTCTTTCCTCACCCCCATAGGACTCTCACTCTGCTGGTGGAAATCTCCCCTTCCTCAAGCCCGGTTCTTCTCGGTGGACTTGAACTTTCAGAAAAAAGAAAATCTAGCAAATTTGCCAAAACTTCCCCTAAAGCAAAATAGGGAGAGAGATGACCTATTGCCCTTGACGAGGAAGAGGAAAATGAGAAAACACAGAGGGGAAACAGTATGCTAAAGATACCATTTTTCTCAAGAACATATCTGGACAGGGTCTAAGAAAACACTGGAAAAGGTGTTCAGTGAATTCTTATCTTCTTGATACACTTTCCTCAACCCTATCTTTTTCTCTATTTGCTTTTGAAGATTTTAAACTGCTTATCATCTGTGACATTTCCCTAAGTGACATGGTTGTTGGGGACCTCCTGTGATTGACACCCTTTGTTCAGTCCCTGTTTTTTTTTTTTTTCCCTTTGGATCCACGTGTTTTGTCTACCATGTGACCATTTTAGCAACTGAGAAACAGCTTATGTTCTCTGAGACCTCTGCAGTTTGTTCCTGGTCTTAGGAAACATATTCTAGAAGAAGGAAATCAGTTGTTGACTCTAATTCCTGACTCATTCTCTCCAAATTAGACAGTGAATTATCTTAAATTGGGCTCACTTCTCTCAACTCAACCTAAGATATTGTTCTACCCCACAGTGTTTAAGAAACACATAGTTTCAACAAGATACAATAAAGTATAATTAGTAAATCAGAGCTGCTTCTATGAAATATGACCAAATGGACAAAGTGGGTTTACACAAGTATTTTAACCACACACACACACACACACACACACACACAAAAACCCAACCAAAAAACCAAAAACAAGAAAAATAGTAACACGCCCCACAGAAGGAATTGCGACACTGAGTAATGACTATATACCCTGGAATCTTTTCGCAGCTGGGTTCTTTATGTGAATGGCAAGGAAAAGATAACAAACTGTCCCTCCGTGAACGACGGCGTTTGGCACCATATTGCAATCACATGGACAAGTACTAGTGGAGCCTGGAAAGTCTTTATCGATGGGAAGTTTTCTGATGGTGGCCTGGGCCTCTCTGTGGGTTCGCCCATTCCTGGTATGTGCTAGCAAAGTGAATAAATTGTGTTAGACACGGAGGTGGTGGTGCTTAGCTGAACATCAAGTTGCTTGCTTTGTTGTCCTTGGATTCAGAAAAAGGTCAACAGTTGTCCTGCCATTTATAGACTTCCCTGATGAGCTGACTGAATTAGTAAGCTTTTCTGAGGAGCCCTAGGTGCCTCTTTGTGTAAAAATGCCTTTTAGCATCCATATTAAGATGCCCGAAGCCTGCTGAGCTAACACAGGTTAGTCTCCCAAGGAGGAGGCTTGTTGCTGGTGTTTTTGTCTATTTTGTATCTAAGTTTTGCTTTGTTTTTGTGATTGGTATTTGAGCAGGAACTCTGTAAATAAACAGCTATCTTTTATGCCCTCTTTCAGTTACAACTCAGATTCTCTACTAAAAATTCAGAGTTTTAGTTTGATGGAATGCAGAAGTATTAGGTGACCCAGAGTTCTCAGCATTGCACACGAAAATAAGTTCACTCTACCTACATCCTTCTAGGTATGTCTAGTATGTCAGATGAGGGGACTGGCTAACCATTCTCTTAGGTAAATAAAGAAACATTAAAAGAGTTTCTCTTAGGTAAATAAAGAAACATTAAAAGAGTTTCAACAGAAAGTAACATTTTCAAGTGAGATGGGTACTGGTTTCCTTTTGGGTTTTATTTAGAGTGTTCTTGTTTTCAACTATGTCTTCTCTGGGTGTTAAGATCACATATTGTTTTTATTATCTTCTGATATATTTGTTAACAAGCAGTTTCATGTTTTAAAAAAAAAAAAAAAACCCTGATAGAGAGTGAAACCCTAACGGAGTAGGAAAACAAAACAAGGATACTGCCGCGGTCACCACCCAAACAGATAGTAGTTTGACCACAGCAGTAAGAATAAATTAGAGTCCATAAATATTGCAGTTTTAATTGATGGACCTTAATGAATGGTTGTTTCTGGTGATAAAATATAATTGACAAGAATTCAGCATGATGGACACTTTTTTTCCCTTTATTTATATATATTTGACATCAATTGTAATCCCCATGTATTCCCCATCACCATATCACCAGTGCACCATCACCTCAGTCCCCTGTGCTCCCGTCTGCCCTCAACCCTCTCCCTCCTCCTCCCCACCAAGTCTCCCCAATTTGTCCTTGTCTTTTCATTTTTGGTTTTTGTGTCTTTATTGTTATTATTAGTATTATTATTGCTCTTATTCCTTTCCTTGATCCTTACTTGGTTCCCGTATATTCCTCCTAGGGGAGGAACCAGCTGGTATTTTTCTTTTGCCTTCTGACTTATTTTGCTGAGCATAATCCCTTCCAGTTCCATCCATGTTCCTATGAATGATTTTTTTGATTGCTGAGTAGTATTCCATCATGTATCTGTACCACAGCTTCCTGATCTGATCCACTCACCTGTTTTTGGGCATTTAGGTTGTTTCCAGGTCTTACCTATTGTAAAGAGTGCTGCTATAAACANAGGGGTGCAGGTATTCTTTTGAATCAGTGTATTTGTGTCTTTTGGGTATATTCCTAGGAGTGGGATTGCTGGATCCTATGGAAGTTCCATTCTTAGTAGATTGAGGAACTGTGATGGACACTCTTGTAGGGTGAAAACTGACCTAACTTTTCTGGAAAGTGTTAATTTTTAATTATTAATTTAAAATGAAAGGATGAGTTTGGGAAATCATAAAAGAGGGGTCTGCAGACATAGGCTGGCTTATGAATGACACCCCAGGGAGAAGAGCTGAAGAAAGAAGCCAAGAGACCGGGTGGGGTCATGTAGGCATCACACCTATGAGGCAGGTAGGGAAGGAAGATTGAGAATGAGGAAACATCCAAGGAGAAATAAGAGAGGACACTTTCATGAAAACCAAGTGGATTTAGTCAGAGGAAACAGGTGAGATCACCTGGAGGGCAATTGAAGATAGTTTATATTGAACAGACTATTTTAAAAGGTGTGGGTGAGGTAAAAACCCCCAAAATATGATACTAAAACACCCCATAGCTCTCAACAATTGAGGGTCACAGGGAATGAACCTGAAGTGACAAGGGGTGGAAGTAATGCTAGAATTTAAGTTAACCCCTGGGAGGATGAGAAATCACCCCGTGGGAGCCAGGCATGGTATGGAAGAAAGCAGCCACCTCCAGTCTGTTGCCTGGGAGAAAGGAAGTTAGCTTCCTCTCATGCCACTTTCTTACCTCAGAGGTCTTCCCATTGACCAGACACAAGCAGAAGTCAGGAGGACAAGGAAAGCAGGTGAGTCCGTAGCTGTCAACTGTTGAAGGCACAAATCCGAGTAGAGACTGGTAGAAGATGGCACCAGAGGGACAAATGCAGACCACCAGCATCCCTAGAAGGAGAGTTTCGCCGAATGAACTGGTCAATAGAAAGAGATGACAAAGGGAAGTCACCAGAGGGGACGGCTGAAGTTTCTGTTGAATTTGGTCACTGCGTGGTCCCTTGTAGTTCTAGAGTTTCCTTGGATTTGGTGATAGAAATTAGAGCATTGTAGGCTTAAGAATAAGAAGAAGAGCAGTTATGGTAATCTGTCATCCAGGCTAACTTCCTAAAAGAAAGAGGACAAATAGGACTTACCTGTCTTGTTGACATAAGATGTTACATACATATAGTTCCATAGCTAAATATTTATAAATCCAATATAATATTGTAAACCCTCTCTCTTTTAAAGTTGCTCTGTAAGACATGGAATTTGTTCTTATTAATAAAACATGGTAAATGTGGGTAATTTAACTTTTAAAAACACTTTCCTTGATGTGTTTACAATGACTTGACTTTCATTAAGCTGGTACTTTAGGAACTGTCAGACAGACCAGTTCTCTTCCTTGCTTCTCTCTTTCTCTCCTTAGGTGGCGGTGCATTAGTTCTTGGGCAAGAGCAAGACAAAAAAGGAGAGGGATTCAACCCGGCTGAGTCTTTTGTGGGCTCCATAAGCCAGCTCAACCTCTGGGACTATGTCCTGTCTCCACAGCAGGTCAATTGCATTTTCAGTGTATGACAGTAATGAGATACAAAGGTACAAACCTAGTAAAAATGTGAACAGCCTACTGGTCCTATTGTAACCTCTGGGTTTTCAGAACTTACCACCAATGTCATTTGATGCTGTGGTTGTAGACTAAGCCAGGCCGAGGTTATCTGCAGTAACTTTCATTGAATCCCTTTCTGGTATCTTCGTGAGGGATTTAAATTTTATTGGAAATGATAATTTTATAAAATCTCTTCAGTTAAGATAGTCAACTCTCTCTGACTATCAGTGCACAAATTCAGGACTAACACAAGATCATCCGTAGAGAATAACAGTCAAGCTAGTGATTAAAGCCAATCTGTATGTAGCCCAGTATCCTGGGCTCAAATCCTGGTTCTCTCCCAAACTAGCGGTGATGATTTTAAATGTTTCTCCATCTCTCTTGGAATTAGTTTTACTATGAATGAAAAATGGGTAGAATGACAGAGTGGAGTTCTGATTTGATTGAGCAAAATCCTGCATGTGCAGTGATATTGCCTGGCATATCAGAAGGGCTGGATAAATGCTTTTCCTAATTCCTATAGCGGTGGAACTTGTCTAAGCCTCAGTTCCTTCTAGTTCAGAAACGGAAGACAGGAAAATGGAGAGGGGAAACCTCTATGACACCTTAACAAACTGCAAGGCTTCAGACAAGAAATTCTATACAAAGAGTTTCAGAAATTCAGACGGCAATGAACTTAGGGAGGGATTGATGGTGGGGGGGTGGGGAGCAAGATGGTGGAGGAAAAAGAGAGAAAGGAACTTTTCTTTTTTGTATTGCCCATAAAACCTTATCATACAAAACCCTAATTACCTCCACCTCCTCCCCCCCCCTAAATATTTGGCAAATGTTTTCAGTAGAACTCAAGTGAGATATAATAACTCTGTTTTAATGACACAATTTGGGGTTTATCTAAAGATGTGTTTTTGAATTTTCAGGTGAAATTGCTGGCTACCTCATGCCCAAAGGAGCTCATGAAAGGAAATGTGTTAGCCTGGCCTGACTTCCTGCCGGGAATTGTGGGGAAACTGAAGATCGATTCCAAGAGCATATTCTGTTCGGGTTAGAACTCCTCTCTTGCATACACTCTGCCATCTCTTGACTAGTCTTGAGTTTTCTAGCAGAAAGAGATGATTCAGAATTTTCTCTTGGGCCAATAGTGTGTGCCCATCAATTTGAAGTGGAAAATGTCAGACTGACCTATTGATTAGCTGAAGTTGGGACATAATCCATAGACTGAAAGTTCCAGGGAACATCTGGCTAACTCTCAAGGCCATACCACCCTGATTCACGCATTCCAGATGACTGTCCCCCTTGCTTTAGTCAATACAGACTGTGTAACCTAGTTGCTCGGGGCTCGGCCTTTGAGAGATCTCTGAGCCCACCGGTGTAAAACCCACCAGAGTAAATAAGGAGCTTCCCTCCTCCTCTCTGAGTGATGCCTGCTTTGGAGGAAACTTGGGCAAATGTGAAGTAAGATTAGGGAAATAGGATGAGAGGAGAGATCTTGTTAATTTTTAAAGTGCCCACTGAAATCCTGGCTTCCTGTTTGAGATGGGATAATCTCATCTCTCTACTTCCTGCCTGTCATTGTGGAGCAAGGGGGACAGTGCTGTAGTTTACAAATTACACACTGAATGGTCAAACCCCGAATGAGCAAAACTACCTCCTAAAATAAAATGTAACTAAAAAGTTCTGAAGATGTCCTAGCATTCAAGGTCATTTAATGAAAGTTCCAAATTATTTTATTTAATTATTTAATTCTAAATCTATTTATAGATTTAATCAATAATAAAATATTCTTCTTCTGCTGATAGAGGGAAAGTTGTTGGTTGATACCAATAGATTTTTCTAATTAATTCTGCTTGCTAGTTACTCAAGAGTACATTCTCTCGCTTTCGTGTCAGAAGAGTGACTCTCCAATGTTAGTACAACAGCCAAATTGAAACCCTTGCCCTGGTGATGTTGCCACGACTTTGCTGACGAGCTGTGCACTGTGTCCTTTGCCCTCAGATTGTCCACGTCTGGAAGGATCTGTGCCTCACCTGCGAACTGCATCAGCAGACTTAAAACCAGGCTCCAAAATCAGTCTGTTTTGTGACCCAGGCTTCCAGCTGGTCGGCAGCCCTGTGCAGTCCTGTCTGAACCAAGGACAGTGGACACAGCCACTCCCCCACTGTGAACGTGAGCTGCCTTTGCTGAGGGCATTTTGGTGGTTCCTGAAAAGGACACTTTTCAGGAATGCTAGATAAAAGCTAGACACTCCCGAGTAGCAACCAGACAACTATTCTTGGCTACGTCCTTTGGGTAATGAACTGCGCCCAGCACAGGGAAGGAGGCGGGGCTGGAAGATCCAAGGGATCACCACCTGGGAATGTACCCCCGTGGCACAAGGGACTGCATGAATGAAAACAGACTGTGGGGGCTGGAGTCCAAAGGGAGGCGTGTCATGCTGGTGGGAAAACAGAAAGAGAGCCCTTAAGTTGGAAACCTCCATTCTTTCATTTATTCAACGGTTTTAAAATTCTGGACATGCAGCTGTTAGGGAAAAAGTCTCCTGATGGTGTTTACATTGCAGTAGGAGAAGCTGACTGTAATGAGGAACTATGATTTATGTATAATAAACAAGGGCTGGAAAAACTATCAAGAAAAATAAAGTAGGGTAAGAATTACAAAGCGAGAGGGCGGGTTGGAAGCCAAATCGCTGTTTTAGGTAGGACAGTCAGGGATGTTTCTGGGTAGAGTCTGTTGCCAGCCTGAAAATACTCTCCATTTCTTTGTTTCTGTTTCCACTAGCTAGTAAGTTCCACAAGGCAGAAATTTTGTCTCTTTTGCTCAGTAGTGTCACCTCAGCACCCAGTGGTATTGACGAGTTGGTAGTTGTGTAGTGGCTAGTTGGATCCCCAAGAGTTTGGTTGTTTTTTTGTTAATAAGTGAATTGCATCCTCACTATGAGCCAATAATGTGCTAGAAGCCAAGGACACGGGCATGACTGCCCCCCAGTGGATGTGTGTGCGTTGAAAAAGTTACGCTTTACCGAACTCCTAGTTTAACAATGAAATGTACTTGGAGTGTTTTGCTCCTCATGTCATTTTGTTCTTCCTGGTACATCACAGGCATTAGCTGTGGGGTGCCACCCCCCTTGGAGAATGGCTTTTATTCTGCTGAGGACTTCCACGCTGGCAGCACGGTCACCTACCAGTGCTGCAATGGCTACTACTTGCTGGGGGACTCCAGGATGTTCTGCACGGATAACGGCAGCTGGAATGGCATTGCACCGTCATGCCTTGGTGAGCTAAATCTCGGCAGTTGTTCTGTGGGTTTATTCTAACTTCATGGGAGACAGCCCAACTTCCGGGGGTTCACGTGTGCCATTCCTTTGTTAATGACACTTCACCCCAGAACACTGGGCTTGGTGACGAGGCAGCTGTCCACAGAGGTGCCAAAAATGTTTCAAATCTCCACCAGGATCAACGTGAAGAATATCTTTGTCTATCTCTGTTTACTTGAACACCTATAAACTGGGGAAAGAATAGCCTTGATTGTATATCTGTAGTGTGATTATGAGTATTATATTTAAATTTGATAAAAATATGTGGCAAGGTGCTATGTAATGATTTCAAAGTGAAAACAAGGGGTTGCATGAGAGAAGGGAATCGCATCACTGCTGTGAGCTGTCTTCACCTCAGATGTTGATGAATGCGCCGTTGGGTCGGACTGTAGCGAGCACGCGTCCTGTCTGAATACAAACGGATCCTACGTATGCTCATGTCTTCCGCCCTACACAGGAGATGGAAAAAGCTGTGCAGGTAACTCATATATGTATCATCAGGAACTCCCATTTCAGTTTGTTCTATATTCTATGTGTGTCTATTTTAAATATGTTTTTAAAAATAAGACAGTATCTTCCACTTCAAAAGGCATATGGAAAAGATAAACACTCTTATAAAAGGCACATAAGTAATGACTAAAGATGCTTTAAGTTAGTATTGTGCCTTTCCAACTTCCCCAAATTTGGGGGATGGGCAGGGGGAGACAAAGCGCAGCCTCTACTGCCTCAGTCAGAGCCAAGAAGATGCTTCATCACATCTTGGCAATCAGGATCGTCCTTCTTTCTTGGCCACACAGAATCATTTCATTGAAAAAAAACATGGACTAATTTATCACATTTCTATATTTTGTTATGACTTTCCTAATATCAACCTATCTCTCAATCCATCAGTGTCTTTCTAAATGTATCATGAAAAGCAACTAACAGAAAGCAATACGACAGAAAGTAAAGAGGAATTTAAAATAACAGGTCAGATTATCTAGCTGTAGGTCTCCAAAGTAAAGGGCGGTGATTTGAGACAGAGAGAAAAATCCTAAGAGTTACATATAAGAAATAGGTCATGTTTTCACTAAGATACACACACAGCTACACTAACAACAACAACAGAGTGTCAGTGAGTCAGACAGTAGAAATAAGAAACAAGCGGGAGAAAGCCAGGAAATCAGCTGCGGTTAAAACAGAGAACATTGGCTGTTTATGGGCTACATCATTCTGGTCCCAAGCTGAAAATCTGTATACTCTTCAAAACAAATCACAAAGCTTGCCTCGGAAAAAATCTGATGTAGATACATTGCTTCTCTTTAAAGGATGGTAAAAATAGACAAAACTAAAAATATAGGATCTTTGCAAAAATATTCCTGCTCAAAAAAAGGATGATATTATCTTAAAGTCTCAGAATATGGCCCTAAAAATGAGTTACATAAGAGCCAGAAGAAAATTTCAGTATACTGTTTGTATACAGTAGGAGACAAAGAGAATGACTTCTGGTAAAAAATATTTTAAAGCACAAAGCCTTAGAAGAAAGATGCTAAGATTAAAACAGAGACAGGGAGACAAACAATAGATATTAACCTTTAAAACCAGCTCATGTTAGCACTTAGCCTAAATAAATATTCTAAATTTGCAGTCAAATTGCACATATGTTGTAATTTATTATTAGAACATAAGATTAAAGTAGCAGGTGATGTATTAGCAATTACATTGGCAGAAATGGGCATGTGGGAACATGATATAATAGGTGAATTTGTGAAGGACTGGGCATATTTTCAATATATATGTGTTTTTATACCTGAACATATATATACACACATGTTGTATATGCATCTATGTATACATATACATGTATTATTAAATAAAATCTAAGTTGAAGAATGCCCATGAGGACTTTAATTAAAAAACCACACAAGTTCCATGAAGAAATATACAAATTATTAAAAGAGCTGAAAAATATTTAAATCATCCTTTGTGATCCCACCTCCTAGAAATAGCTTTTGTTATACTTCAGGGATATAATCCTGCCAATATATTTCTGTGTGCTTTCTATGTATGTTCATAAATAATTAAGTATATACACGTGTAGATGAAGATGTAAGCATACAGTGCTAGCACTTCTATTTTTGTTGCTTCATTTAAAATTACATCACAAGCATTTTTTATATTGCCAAATATGTTTGAAAATATGATTTTTAATTCCTATCATATAGTCCACTTTGTGGATTGCTCAATTTTTCTCAGTATTCAACATTAGATTGTATCCACTTTGGATATAAATCTTTGTCCTGTTTTTCTCAAAAGTTTTATAATTGTACTTACTTTCTGAGAGGGCATCATTTAAAGTCTTCCTAGAAGTGGTGACCTACCGCAAATTGTACATGAAAGGGCTTCTGGTCTGTAGTCTGTAGAGAGAGAGGAGGACTTGTCTTCAGCATGGCTCGTTCTAGCTTAGAGCAGCTGGAGAGAAAGTCAGTTGCTCTCAAAAAGTAAGTATGGAGTAGGGCGGGTCGGGGTTTCGGGAAGGAGAGGGGCTGAGTTTCTTCTACATCACACTTGGCACTGCCTCTGCTTCACCAGGAAGCTCCCCTTTGGCAAGATAAATTTTGTATGTCATTGATGTTTCAAAACACTGCTTAAATGCCTGTAAAATAGACCTTACTGTCGGACGGCCTGTGTCTCCCTGGCCTATAAACATCTCTGTTCAAAAGCTTTCCTCAGGATTTAACTGACACTGTGAACAGTGCTGAGACTCTTGCTGTGAGGCTTCCCATGGTTGTGTGAAGCCACCTCCACCTCTTGTCCCATAATGCTGTTTTTCTCTTTTCAAGAACCTGTAAAGTGCAAGGCTCCGGGAAATCCAGAAAATGGTTACTCTTTCGGTGAGATTTACACAGTGGGTGCCGAAGTTACCTTTTCATGTGCGGAAGGATACCAGCTGATGGGAGGGAACAAAATCACGTGTTTAGACTCTGGAGAATGGAGTCAGATGATACCTCACTGTGAAGGTATGTTTAGTAAGGGCCCTGTGTTTATGGTGTCTGGCAACCCTAGAAACTTAAGGTAGAGAAATGTCAGGTGTTGTGTTCAATCGATATCCTTTGTATTTAAAACCCAACCAGTGGGCACATATTTAAACATGAAAAGAAATCTGGAACTGCCACCCCCAACCCCCCGCCCCAAGCTTTGGAAGATTTTTGCACACACAAGCTAAGAAAAGCGATGCTCTTTTTTTCCCTTCCTTTAAGCTATTTCCTGTGGTGCACCAGATATTCCAGAAAATGGTGACATTGATGGGGCAGCATTTACCTATGGCAGTAAAGTGATATATCGGTAAGTGTTTGAGGCTGAAACTACAGTGTGGAATTTGTTGAGAACATGTTGGCAATGATAGAACGCTGAAGAGAAAGAGGAAAGAGGAATCCTAGGGGACTTTTTCATTAATATGCAGGTAATTGAATTATGTTGTAGTGCCAGGAAGGTGCACTGAGCAAGTTCTGGATGGTTCTAGCAGACGGGGGTAAAGGAAGGAATCTTGGAGCCCTTGGTGGCTTTTATGCTTTTTACTGTCAGAGGTGGCCAGGTACATGGCAGGCAGGGGTGGGGTGGGGGGCTGGGAGGCTGGAAGACGCCGGAGTGCATCTCACCCTCTCCACTGCTTTGCTCTTCTTCTGTCCTTCCGCTGCTGGTCTTGCTGCTGTTTGTTGGCATTTGGTACTGGTGTCCTCATGATGCCGCCCTTATATGCCCGTGTCTAATCCCAGGTGCGCCCACTTGCGCATGCCCACCTGGGCATGCGCACAGCACTGCAGGTGTCCATCATTGCACCAATGGCGGGAGGGTGGAAAGACCTCATTCCTCTGACCCTACATATGTGTAGTATGAAAAATCTAATTCAATAATCTAATGGTAGTAATTCTAGAATCCTTAAGTCCCATGAGTAGTAATCTATTATTGCCTGGTGGGCCTCTTTGAGGTGTTCTGAGAATGAGGCCCTACAAGCTAATGAATATGTTGGCACTTTGACTCCAAACCTAATATCTCGGATTTACACTAGTCCACACCACTCTACACCAAGAAGTGTCTGTTTTCAGCTACCCATGACATAAACCAACTTCTCACTGCTTCTATTTATCACCTAGCAAGGTCCACAGGGGGGAAATGTACAGTATTCAAGCTTGAGAAAAAAATAATTCCAAAGCATTATGTCAGCAGGTGAAAAGAATTCTTCAATAGAAGTTGATTTTCTATCTTTTTGGCAGTTGTGACACAGATAAAATTACGCAACATTAAGCAAAGGATGGCCTGTAATTTTCCTCTATCTGCTTTAGGTGTAGTAAAGGCTATACTCTGGATGGTGATAAAGAATCGTCCTGTCTTGCTAGCGGTTCTTGGAGTCATTCTCCTCCCACATGTGAACTGGTCAAGTGTTCAAGCCCTGAAAACATAAATCATGGGAAATATACTTTGAGTGGGCTGACCTACCTTTCTACTGCACTGTACTCATGTGAGAGTGGATACAGGTAAAGTCCCTGGACACTAGCCAAGCTTCCTACAATGTCTGTTACTTGTTATTTATTCAATAGGTTTCTTTTATATTGACTGGTTGATTTTCTTTATATATATATAGTCATATTTATATAACTTATTTCTTATATAGAAATATAATTTATTTCTTACAATGTTTGCTTTCTTTTCTAGATGTAGTCACCATAGAATTTCCACCACCAATTCACCCATGTACCATCACCCCATCACCATAGTCCCTTGTGCTCTTCTCATCCCTGCCTTGACCCCAATCCCTCCCTCTTCCTTGTAAAATGTCTCTGATTTGTAGTTATCTGTTTATTTTTGTTTTGTTTTATTGTTGTTTTGTTATTTTTCCCCTTGACTCCCTATATTCCTCCTGTAAGTGACACCATCCATTATTTTTCTTTTTCCTTCTGACTTATTTCACTGACCATAATCCCTTCAAGCTTCATCCATATTTCTGCAAATGGCATTAGTTTATCCTTTTAGATTGCTGAATTGTATTCCATTGTGTGTATATACCACATTTTCTTGATCTAGTCATCTCTTTTTGGGCCTTTGGGTTGATTCTCAGTCTTACCTATTATAAATAATGCTGCAATAAACATAGGGGTGCATGTATTCTTTTGACTTAATGTTTTTGTGTCCTTTGGACAAATCCCTAGGATGGGATTGCTGGGTCATATGGTAGCTCCATTTTCATTCTACTGAGGAATCTCCATACAGCTTTCCATAGAGGCTGGACCAGTCTGCATTCCCACCAGCAGTGTAGGAGAGTTCCTTTTCACCACATCCTTGCTAACATTTGTAGTTGCTAGTGTTTTTAATATGTGCCATTGAGGGATGTTGAACATTTTTTCATCTGCCTGTTGTCCGTTTTCATTGCCTCTTTAAGTTCTTTCATTGTCTTTTAAGTTCTTCTGCCCATTTTTTTGACTGGATTATTTACTTTGTTTTTCTTGAGACATGTGAGTTCTTTGTAGATCTTTGTGATCAGTCCCTTATCTGTTGTATGGAGTGCAAATATTTTTTCCTAATCAGTAGGGTGTCTGTTTGTTTTGGGTAATGTGACTGGCTGTTTTTTCAATAAAAATTCAATACAAGTTTTTCAGTGTAAAAAATATTCTCAATTTGTATGCTTCCTGAGGTCCAGCTTATAGTAAGTGCCCAGGGAAATATTCTACGCAATCTAATCCAGTTGCTCTAAACATTCAAACTTTAGACGGGAAAGCCAAAAGTGTTTATGAAGCACAATTCAATACTTGATAAAAGGCTTCTATGATGGATTTTTTTTTTTTTTTGGTAAACAACTTGCCCAGCTTATACTCAACATTGCACATTGGGATGTTATAAAAAGTTTAGCCAGGTAAGGGCCTGTATCCTTAGTATTGTAAGAGGTTTATTTGGTGTGTGTGTCTTTAAACACAGTCAGGCTGTCATCAGAAACTTGATCAGCAGGATCTAAAGTGAACAGAAAGTGGATTAAAAAGACATTCAGAATCAGTTGGCAAGTGAAAGTAGATGAACCTTGGCAAAGGGACCCAGGGTTGGTAAAATCAACAGTCAGAAAGCCAGAGCAACACAGTTCAGATCCCAGAGAACCGTGCCTTTGATCTCAGTTACCCTGATGCCCTGAGTCTGTGCTCTTATTGTTGGATTCTCACCAGCCTATTATTCTGCTGTTCACAAGGTTTGGAGCCCCTTACGATGCCATCGGTGCACATACTAAGATGTTTTACTTTGTGCTGAGTTGTTACGTCGTCGTGTAGCCTAGCCATTGCTATAAATGACCTACAGCCTGCTTAGGTTTCCCTTGTTTTTATAAAGTGATAAAACAGGAAAAAAGGTTATGCACTGAAAGTCCTCAAGTGCCCCCATCCTCTTTTGAGTGCACCTATTTTAAGTAAATAGCCAAAGAAAAAGTGGCTTCATTCTTCCCTGTAGCTTACAGGGCCCTCCGGTCTTGGAATGCTCAGCGTCAGGCAGCTGGGACAGAGCGCCACCTACCTGTCATCTTGTGTTCTGTGGGGAGCCACCGGCCATCAAAGATGCCGTCATCGCTGGGAGTAACTTCACTTTTGGGAACACTGTCACTTACACTTGCAAAGAAGGGTGAGTAGCCTGGGATGGAAAGGAGCAGTGGGAGTCCCCAGGGGAACACAGCTCCCCGACTGCAGACACAGGCTCCCCTGAATAGTGCATTCAATTTCCTGGCAACCAAAGCCAAAGAGAGCTTTTATGCTGTTGTTTCTGACAGCCGAAAACAGCTATTCTCCTGTGGAAACAGTGTTTTCCTGGTATTAGAATAATTTGTCAGATTAAGTGTTGAACAACAGACATTTGGCAGTGCAGGAGAAATACCTTTATACTTTAACGGAAGATGCCACATTTAATGCCACATTTAAATAGGCATTTGTAGATTTATCTTACACAAAACAAAAGGCAGAATTTAAGTTAAAAAGGAAAGAGTTCCTGTCTGCAAGTTAAAAGATAATAAGGTTCAGGTCTTTACATTTTTGACTATTCATTTAATCTTTGATTATTTTCTTTAATTCGGAGTTAAAATTTGAAAAAACAGGAAGCCGTTTACAAAGCTCTTTCACACTCATCATCTTATAAAATTTTCACAAAAACCCTATGAGGTACAGAGAAAAGGGAAGCTGGTTTAGGGATGGTGATCTGCTGAGGATGTCAGGCAGGCAATGAAGAATTGAGGGGTGATTTGATTTCGGGTCATCTGTCTTGGCGTTTCATTGCTTATTTTTTTCTCCATGCATCCTCAGAAAGTATTTTCATCATTATTCATGCTTTCTATATTCACCACAGTTGCTTTTCACACAATCAGAAGCAGCAAAGGAGTCACCACTTTCTGGATTTGTGTCTCTACTCTGTCATTCATTTACGATGTGACTTCAGGAACCTGGTATAACCTCTCTGGGTTTCAGCTGTTCTCCTACATAGTATGAGTTCATTAAAGGTCCATACTTGTGCGAGGGGTGAAATGATAAAATATATTGGCCAGCCTGAAAAAATTCAAAAAGTTCAACAAACTTTGCCCTTAGTATGATAGTTAGAGCACAGAGGAGAGAACACAATTGCTGTGCTATTTAGAAGCTGAAGTTCATTTTGTCTGGATGATTAGCCCACAGACACAGAACTGCCAGCAGGTGGCACCGATATTTCCCTGTAAAAAAGTTGTTAAGAATCAGACACACATAAATCACACTGCTGGGAATCCCACATCTTCAATGAAAAGGTAGTCTTTGATATTGATAGTGCAGGAGTTAGCTGGAGGGTCCCTTCTCTCCCCCTGTGGATTAATTCTTAAAAAATGCTTCCTAATGAACTGCATGCAGTATTGAAGACTAGTCTTTTCAACCTTTGTGAAGCCTTATTAAACATAAATGTTCCAAGTGATAGATATTGACAACTTCTGGGTTTTTTCCTAATTAAAAAAGATAATGCACGCCCATAACATACTTCTAGAAAGTAAAAAAGCTATATTAAAAAAATACCCAAAATAAATGTTAATGATATTTTACTATACTCTTCCCCTCAATTTTTCTTTGTTTTAACATTAAAGACCAAGCTACCTATCTATCTATCTATACACACACAATACACACATACAAACACACACAGAGACTTTTATCTTCATGAAGCACTTTTTTCTATTATTCAAAATCATTCTGTCATGAGAGTTCTATGCCTGCCTAATGATAAGTCTATATATTTAACAAAAAATAGATTCATTTTTAAAAAGCAACAAAAAGTAATAAAATTACATTTTGAAAATATTATTTCCTTGCCTTGTGACTTCTAATGTTGCTATTTAGAATTCCATCAATCGTCTACTTAGTGATTCTCAACCAGAAGCAACATTGCCCTCCAGGGACATCGAAGATGTCTAGAAACAATGCTGGTATTTTAATTGGCAGGAAGGTACCAGCAGATCTAGTAGATATAGGCCAGGATTACTGCAGTGTGTGGAACATTCGTGTTCTCCAAACGAAGAATTTCCTGGTCCAAAGATGTTGGTCGTGTTGAGTCTGAAAAATTTGAGTTGAGTTTCTATAAGTGATGTCTTTCTCTTTGGATTTTTTTTCCAGATGTCTTTATTGTTTTGATGTTCTCCTGTAATATAACTAATGGCATATTTATTGTCAATCTTGCTGAGGACTCATTGTACTGCTAACATCTGAAAATTGCCATTTTTCACCAGTTTTAGAATATTGTCACCCATTTTCACTTCAGATAGTCCCTCTTCTTCACTTTCTCTCTGTAAGTCTGCACATCATCTCTACAAAATTTTCTCGTTGTCTAAATGGTAAAGTTTTAAACAAATAACCGGGTGAAAGATGCCCCCCAGAAATCTTAACACACATTCAGACTAATACTGAAGTGGTGCAGCAATTTGATCAGAACTCAATTATAATTATATCTAGACTGCAAGTAACAATTAAGTCTTTATCATTCAGAAAATACATTCTTCTTTAGCATCTTAAATGACTGACTGATATCTTTTCAACAAAGCTCTATTCCCAGCTTGACAGTGTTATCTAATCTAAGGCACTAGCTTTAGTCTCACCTCTTGAGTCACTCATTTGCTCTTCTGAAATACCAGTCATTCAAGTATTGATCACTTGTCCAGAAGCTCTCTTGCAAATCTGTCATTTGAGTTTACAAGGGAGGCTTGAGTTTAGGATCCCAACCTTGTCACACAACGCCATGATTGAAAAATGGTCCTCTACTCTGCCTACAATGACCTGCTTAAAACTTTATCTAGAGAGATCTAGACAACATCAGCCAGCTCAGCCACCAGTCTGTTTTTTTGTGTTTTTTTGTTTTTGTTTTTGTTTTTCACAAATGGTCCAAGTCCCTTCACTCTCAGAGAGACTCTGTGCTGAGACTTCCAGCCAGTCTGACGGCCTCTGTGACATGTGAGACTCAGAACAGAATGCGCATGGACACGTGAACTAGAGCAAACTATGGCATAGGAGAGGCACCAAACCCAGGCACTGGTGCAGATGTCAAAAGATAAGCCTTTATTTCATTTCTTTTTCTAGAGAAATGAGTTTCTGGAAAATCATTAACTCTTGGAAAGATATCATAACTGATTCATTCAGCAGAGCTCCAATGTTTTCACACTGGCAGACAGTTGTGCAATTTTCCATTTGTGCAAATTTTATCACCTTTGTGCTTCCATTTTATCATTATTAAATAGTACCTTATCATATCAGAAACATTGGCCTGACCTGAAAAAACCCTAGCCCTCACCCTGTATTTACATGTTGCTTACAAACTGTTGGACATTTTCAAGCAAGACGCTGCAGAGATAGGAAACACCAACCAGCTTGCATCTATGAATCCATACTCTTTAGGTCATCCAGTTAATAACGATTTTCTGCTCCACTGACATTTGTCTGCTAAAATCCTTGTCAAAGAGCTGTCAAAACCCATTTTCAGTTCATATGCCTTCCACATCTTCACCCATTAACCATCACCAGCTGGGTTATGTCACTGCTTCCTTTTCAGGGGACTATGTGCCATTCACTGCTGTGAGTTCCAAGAGGCCCTAGCTGTTTAATACCCTATTTCTTGACTCATGCTACTTTTCTCCTCTAAATGATTCCTTTTCTACTTCCTATGACTCCTCTCAAAAGCCACTTCATCTGCGAGGCCTTTCCTCCCCTTCCCATCCTGCAGGTAAATCCATCATTTTTCTTACCACTGCAGGAAGGGTAGGACCTGCAGTAGTCCAGGCAGTAGGAGTGAGGGAGGGAGGATACAGACATGGAAACAAGTGAATTGTGCATTGCACTGTACATTAAGTAACTCCTACATGTAGAATAGCCCTTAAGAACCCCTGGTGGTGCAGGGGTTAAAATCTTAGCTCTATCAAGCTATCACCAGCCACTGCAGTACAAGATCTATCCCTAGCCAGGATGCTGACCCGCATGGCACAGCAGACCTCACCTGTCTACCCCTCAGCAGTGAGGTTTAAACCATCTATTTCAGTCTATTCACCTGTTCTGTTCCCCACTCTCTCTGGTGAATCCTCTCACCTCTCACACCTCTGGCCTATACCCCATTTCTTCAATAAATATCAACAAATAAATCTTTGTAAAAAATAAGAATTATTTAATAAAGAATGGTATATTAATTTAAAAAGTCGTAAGTAAAAGTCATTCTCTTAGGCCAGAGAAAAGGGAGAATGTGGGTTCTAGGAAATAGTGAATAGTATCAAAAATTCATTCTTTAAGTTCAGTTCTACAAATTATTATATATATTTGTCCTCAGCTTCCATGACTTTACAGGGGAGCTTTGCTGTGACTTTCCATTAGGGTTAAGTACTTGGTGCAGATTTTCCAGATGGTCCAGGGTCAGAGGCCAAATTACAAAAAGTGCTGCCAAATTACAAAACACAATTCTTGTGTCTTTAAAAGAATTTGAAGCATAAGGAAGATTCTGGAGGCAAATGCTTCTGCCTCAAAGCAGCAAGTCTCATGCAATGGAAGAAGCATTTTATAGCTGTCACAATGGATTCCAGTAACTCAGGCATTAGTCAGGCATTGTCTATGAACTATAGTCAATGAAACAGCAAGGGCAGCAAGGGGCTCATAAAAATAACAATGTCTGGGTCAAAGTGTGCAAAGGAGCTAAATTGTGCTGTAAAACATCAGGGATCTTACACATGGGACTTCCACCCAGAACATATCTACACAGGAACAGTTGAACCTGGGCTTCACTCAAACCTAGAATAGTGGGTTTATAACAATAATGTTATGTTTTTAGCTCCTTGTCTTTTTATATAATCCTGGATCCTCTAAGACAGAAGCCATCTAATAATGTGTTATGTTCAGTTCTTATACAAATAACTGAGTTTATTTAAAACATTGAATCTCAGCAGATCTGACTGGAGACTGCCCTCAGCTACTGGGGACAGCTCTGAGCATGAGTTCTGAGACCACTTCTGACCATAGCATGAGATATGGCCCTAAGGAGGTGGCTGCATCTCTGCTGATGCTCTATTTTTCTCTTTGTTCTCTGTTTCCAGTAGATTCATAAATCTTGCCAAAAGAGTAAAGGAATGCCAACCGCACCATAATCACTGATTCCACTTCTAAAATGGAGCTTGGGAGAAATGTTTGCTAACAAATGACTTAAGAATCTTTGCTGGAGGGTGGGTGGGTCACATAATGTATACTAATGACTGAAATACAGCGTCTGTGGAAATAGGACACCCGCAAATTGTGGAAGGAAGACCGAGCAGTGTCGTGGAAAAGTTCAGTTAAAATCCAATAATCCAAATTTAGTTTCCAGTTCTGCCTCTTGCTGCCATGTGATTCTGTGCTTAGCTGTTCTAAACCATCATTCTGAGCCCATCGAAACCTCCTTTCAATCACCTGTAAAATGAAGTAATTAATGCATATAAACAGTACTAAATTAGGTGCCAAATTATTTTATTCCTTTTACCTTTAATTAGTATCAAAATGATGGATTGATCAAATGTTAGACATTCTTTTAAAATGCCATCCCCTCCCCCTTCAGTAAAAGTGAGAATGAACACATGAATGACTCAAGAGTAATTATTCTAATACTGCATATCTGAGTATTCTACTCCATGAGAGAGCACTTGGAAATAATTTAAGATTTTTGCAAGTCATCGATCTATCATCATAGTGGAACTACACCTTGAAGAAAGAGTTATTAAGGAAAATGTATTCATATTAGTGGAATAGCAGAGCTACATACAGAACACAGCTTTGAAACACTAGCCATGTGGTTTGGGATTTAGAAAATATTGAGAATTGACATTCCAATGGCTGCTTTAAAGTCCACTGAATATAAGTGTATAACTGTGGGTTATATGTAGGCTACCCATGTGGCATCAACATACGTAGCTTGTTTCAAGGATTAGTGAAAAAACCAACCAACCAAAACCACCTAAAGACAGGTAGGTTCCTATTTTGATTAGACTCAGACAAGATCATAGCCAAGTCCTTGATTTTATTTTAAAAGAAATATGTAACAATTTTTAGATTTCTTCTAATTTAAAGCAGACGTCTTAAATCCACTTCCCTTTCTGAACAAGCTTTAATTGATATTAACATCAAGGTATAGTTCTTTATCTCAAGAAATAAGCTCAGTTTCAAACTGTAACTACTATTTTATAGCATGAAGAATAGAACTGAAATCATGATTGGAAAGGTTTTAGAAACTAAACGCCATAAAAAGATGCAAACACCTTTCTCAAATATTACACCTAGTTACTGTTCTTTCCCCCCCAATCTCACAGCTATACGCTGGCTGGTCCAGACACCATTGAATGCCTGGCTAGCGGCAAGTGGAGTGCGAGTAACCAGCAGTGTCTGGCTGTGTCCTGTGATGAGCCGCCCAACGTGGAACACGCCTCCCCAGAGACTGCCCATCGGTTATTTGGAGACATTGCATTCTACTACTGCTCAGATGGTTACAGTCTGGCAGATAATTCTCAGCTCCTCTGCAATGCCCAGGGCAAGTGGGTTCCCCCAGAGGGTCAAGCTGTGCCCCGTTGTATAGCTCATTTCTGTGAAAAACCCCCATCTGTATCCTACAGCATTTTGGAATCTGTGAGCAAAGCAAAATTTGCAGCAGGCTCAGTTGTGACCTTCAAGTGCGTGGAAGGTTTCGTACTGAACACCTCGGCAAAGGTTGAGTGTATGAGAGGCGGGCAGTGGATCCCTTCCCCTATGTCCATCCAGTGCATCCCTGTGCGGTGTGGCGAGCCACCGAGCATCCTGAACGGCCATGCAAGTGGATCAAACTACAGTTTTGGGGCCATGGTAGCTTATAGCTGCAACAAGGGATTCTACATCAAAGGGGAGAAGAAGAGCACCTGTGAGGCCACAGGACAGTGGAGTAGCCCCATACCCACATGCCACCCTGTATCTTGCAATGAACCACCTAAGGTTGAGAATGGCTTCTTGGAGGTAAGAGACTGATTAGCCAGTAATCCGTGGCTTTCACCATTTACAGGACCAGCTTACTGTGGCTACCTGGAGACTCAGAAGCAGGGGCAATGGTCAGGTTCATTGCTGGGAAACAGAAGTAGCTAAATCTATTGGAATTCAATACTGGAGACATTTTGATAGATGTTGCAAATCCTTAATATTCAACTTTCTTTTAGCATATAGGCACTGGAAGCGATTGGTAGCAATATCTTAACCCTAAATATGAAATTATAGTGAAACTGTTTTAATAAAACAGTATTTTGCTTTACAGAAGATACGCCAAAGTGGGCATATACTTTGGTTTATAGAAATCAAAGTCCAAATGGAACCTAGAGAAATCTATTGTCATTTCTAAGTTTTAAAGAAAGATAAGGTAAACCATTCATTCACTATAATGCAGTTTTTTACAATCTTCTTTTAGTCAACCTGCAGGTAGTTTCACCATGATGAACAAAGGGTTAAGTTAGACCTACTAAGCCCTGCTTTCACACTAACATGCCTTTCCTTATTAAGTCCTTCATGAAAACCTGCTCCCCTAAATTAAGGACCATTTTAAATAGATATTATTCTCATCATTCCTTTAAAACACACACACACACAGTATGTGTTTTTCTCTTTTATATTCAAAAACAACAGCAAAGGGACAATAAAGGCCTTTTGTTTAAGACTTGTATGTATTAGCTCTCCATTGGAAGAGGGTAGATCTTATAGCTAAGGGGCCTTTCTTTGTCCACTTAACAAGTATGTCTGGACTTCCTAAGGGCCAGTTAAGCATTAGAGATCTAGTACTTAATGATGCAGACCAAGTGTGTGATGGTATGATATTTACATGCACGAGGGGGTACTCAAGCAATAAATAAGTGAACAGAACAAATAACTAGATCCAAAACCAAGAAGTCCATGAGAGCTAGATGTCACCATCATGACCAAAGGATCTTGGGCATCATTTCACAGTTCTCAACACTAATTCTTTTCATGTACTGCCCATTATTGTATCGTACACTTATTTACATGAATGTTGAAATCATGAACATTAAGTTTTTGCCTAGAAGCTGAAATACTGCTTTTTATCTTCCACCCTCAATTTAGTAGGTTTTTTAAAGTATGTTAAAAATGAATATAAAACTTGACAGTACTCTTAGTACTCTATGAAAAATGTTTCATTTGCTTTTATTTTTTCACTATCAAGCAATATTAACATAGAGTTATAGGTTAGGTTTGAGAGTGAGTTTCCTTTTCTGGGATTAAGACAACAAATCACAGCAACTGCAACATTTCTCAATCAGAAAGTCTTAATCAGAAAGGCTTTTTGAACTTACCAAGTAATTTATAATTTTTGGTATCGCTGCATTAATTCATCAATCGAGTTAGAGATAATTGTCTCCCACTTCTTATAGGATCAGCACTGCAATAAACATTTCTGCTGCAGGGAGGGCCTTAATTTAATCTCCTTTTCACCCATTAGAAAAAAGTAGATATATTGGAAAAAAACATAATCTTCAGTTGGTATGCTTAATGGGTTCATTTTAATGTAGACATTTTAGTACTGTTCTTTTTTTTTTTTTTTTACTATTCATTGCATTTTGTTAATTATATTAGCCGTGGTACAAATTGTACTTAACTGCTTCTTCCCTGTGATGCAGTACACCACTGGCCGGATCTTTGAGAGTGAAGCAAGATATCAGTGCAATCCAGGATACAAGTCAGTTGGAAGCCCTGTGTTTGTCTGCCAAGCCAATCGCCACTGGCACAGTGAATCCCCTCTGTCCTGCATCCCTCTCAACTGTGGGAAACCTCCCCCAATCCAGAATGGCTACATGAAAGGAGAAAATTTTGATGTCGGGTCCAAGGTTCAGTTTTTCTGTGATGAGGGTTATGAGCTCATTGGTGATACTTCTTGGACATGCCAAAAATCCGGCAAATGGAGTAAGAAGTCAAACCAAAAGTGTGTGCCAGCCAAGTGCTCAGATCCACCCCTCTTAGAGAACCAGCTGGTACTGAAGGAGTCAACGACTGAGGTAGGGGTGGTGACGTTTTCCTGTAAGGAAGGGCATGCCCTGCAGGGCCCCTCTGTACTGAAATGCTTGCCCTCCCAGCAATGGAATGACTCATTTCCTGTTTGTAAGATGGTCCTTTGCCTCCCACCTCCCTTAATTTCCTTTGGTGTCCCCGCTCCTTCTTCTGCTCTTCAGTTTGGAAGTGCTGTCAAGTATTCGTGTGTGGATGGGTTTTTCCTGAGGGGAGATCCTTCCACCTTCTGCCAAGCTGATGGTACCTGGAGCTCTCCACTGCCAGAATGTGTCCCAGTGGAATGCCCCCAGCCTGAGGAGATCCTCAATGGCATCATCGACGTGCAAGGTCTTGCCTATCTCAGCACTGCTCTCTACACCTGCAAGCCAGGCTTTGAGTTGGTGGGAAATACCACCACCCTTTGTGGAGAAAATGGTCAGTGGCTTGGAGGGAAACCAACATGCAAACCCATCGAGTGTCCAAAACCCAAAGAGATTTCGAATGGCAAATTCTCCTACACAAACCTACACTATGGGCAAACCATCACATACTCTTGTGACCAGGGCTTCAGGCTCGAAGGTCCCAAAGCCTTGACCTGTTTAGAGACAGGTGATTGGGATGTGGATGTCCCATCCTGCAGTGCCATCCACTGCGATCCCCCACAACCCATTGATAATGGTTTCGTAGAAGGTGCAGACTACAGCTATGGTGCCATGATCATCTACAGCTGCTTCCCTGGGTTCCAGGTGGCTGGTCATGCCATGCAGACCTGTGAAGAGGCAGGCTGGTCAAGCTCCATCCCAACTTGTGTACCCATAGACTGTGGTCTCCCTCCTCACATAGATTTTGGAGACTGTACTAAGGTCAATGATGGTCAGGGATATTTTGACCAAGAAGAAGACATGATGGAAGTTCCATATCTGACTCCTCGCCCACCTCATCATCTTGGAACAGTGGCTAAAACCTGGGAAAATGCAAAGGGATTTTCTGCTGCACATTCAGCAAACTTCCGGTATGGCACTGTGATCTTATATACCTGCAATCCAGGATATGAACTTTTGGGGAATCCTACACTGACCTGCCAGGAAGATGGGACTTGGAATGGCAGTGCACCATCCTGCATTTCAATTGAATGTGACTTGCCTGTTGCTCCTGAAAATGGCTTTTTGCATTTCACAGAGACAACGATGGGCAGTGCTGTTCAGTATAATTGCAAACCTGGACACATTCTGGTGGGTTCCAACATTAGACTTTGTCTACAGAATAAAGAGTGGAGTGGTGCTTCCCCACAGTGTGAGGTCATTTCATGCCCCAAACCAAATTCAATTATAAATGGATCCATCAAAGGAAGCAACTACACATTCCTGAGTGTGTTGCATTACACATGTGATCCTGGATATGTATTAAATGGCCCTGAGAAGAGAACATGCCAGGAAAATAAAAATTGGGATGGGAATGAGCCAATGTGCATTCCCGTGGACTGTGGTTCACCCCCAGTCTCAGCCAATGGCCGGGTGAAAGGAGATGAGTATACATTCCAAAAAGAGGTTGAGTATGCTTGTAATGTAGGGTTCTCACTTGAGGGAGCCAAGAACCGTGTTTGTCTTGCTGATGGAAGTTGGAGTGGAACCACTCCCTTCTGCGTGCCTGTCAGATGCACCTCCCCTCCAAAGGTGGCAAATGGGATGATGGATGGCTTGGACTATGGCTTCGGGAAGCAAGTGGTTTTCCACTGTCAGGAAGGTTACATGTTGCACGGTGCTTCGACACTCACCTGTCAGTCTGATGGCAGTTGGGATGCAGAGGCTCCTCTCTGTAAACCTGTCACCTGTGGGTCTCCTGGGGATCTGACCCATGGCTTCCCTAATGGGTTTTCCTTCTATCATGGAGGGTACATCCAATATCAGTGCTTTCCTGGCTATAAGCTCCATGGAAGTCCTTCAAGAAGGTGTCTCTCCAATAACTCCTGGAGCGGCAGCCCACCTTCCTGCCTGCCCTGCAAGTGTTCCACACCAGTAATTCAAAATGGAGCTGTCAATGGGACAGACTTTGGTTGTGGAAAGGCAGCCCAGATTCAGTGCTTCAAAGGCTTCAAACTCCTGGGACTTTCTGAAATCACCTGTGAAGCCAATGGCCAGTGGAGCTCTGGCTTCCCCCGCTGTGAACATGCTCTCTGTGGTTCTCCTCCGCTGATACCAAATGCAGTCGTCAGTGAGAGCAGCTCTTTGGAAGAAAAGGGGATAACGTACAACTGCAGACCTGGGTATGTCGTACAAGGGAGTTCAGATCTGGTCTGTACAGAGAAAGGGACATGGAGCCAGCCTTATCCAGTCTGCGAGCCCCTGTCCTGTGGACCCCCACCGTCTGTCACCAATGCAGTTGCTACTGGAGAGGCACACACCTATGAAAGTAAAGTGAAAATCAGGTAAGTTCTTAGCGCTACAGCCTCCCAGGAATGCAGGCAGGAGGGTTTTTAAATGATAAGTGCTAAGGGAGAATTTTAGCTAATCAGGAAGAAAACACCATCTCTGAACTGTTCTCTAAAAGCTGAATTAATGTTAATGCTTGGCTTTATTCTACCCGTAATTATGTGAAAATCCTTTGGCTGTAAAATAAATTCCAGCATTTTCAGCTCGTAGTTCCTAATATAATTATCATGATTATCCTATTTTGTTGAGCTTCGTGAAATGGAAAGATCCTCTAGAGGGCTTCAGTATCTCCTGAGTCACAAGGCCTTTTTTTAAAACAACGTGTAGGTCAATTGCTAACATTTTGATAACAAATGTTATCAAACATTTGATAACATTTTTTGGCTATATTCACACAATCAAATATTGGGGAAATAAGGCAAATAACTAAAGAATACAGGTCAAAAAGTATACACTCCCATTGATCAAGATATATATAGGGAGCTATTCTATAGGGAAATTGCCATATATGCTATATGGATAAGTAATGCGCTATAGTTATTTTTTCTGAAAAATTTCTCATCTAGAATGCAGTTTTTAAAAAGAATGAATTTCTAAGTTAAATATTTATTGGCATAAATGTTGTAACGTTTAAAGCTCTCTTACCCCTCTTAGTCGATTTTGGTTTTATTCATACCATTGAAGGAATTATGGATTATCCTTCCTGTGCTGGCATCCTAGATTTTATTAATAATTCAACAACTCTTAAGAGCTCTGTTGTGGACATTTTAGCCCTACCTTCTTTTTCTCTTGAATGCTACAAGGAAGTAGGCCTAAGAGAGATAGCGATAAGAAAGCTGAAGAGTAGTGGATCAAGCTCTGAAAAGACAAAAAATTTACTCCTTGCTTTAGAAATCTATTTTAAAGCTTCTGTTGAAATGTCACAATATCATCTCCTTCTTAAGAATTCCCTGTTTGCTAATCCTCGTTATGTGTTGATTACATCATCTTTCAGTTTTTGCTAAGTAACAGATAAATTACTCCAAGTTTACTAAACTTACCTAGCCTGCAATTTGTGAAATTTAAAAATTATATGCATCTAGTAAGTGTTAGTGAATTAAATGGTTTAATTATAAGGCAGTGTACTATAGTGAGAAAAGCATAGACTCTAGAGCCTGATTCCTTGGGTAGGAATGTCTGCTTGGTCAATTCCCAGGGAAATTATTTAATTTGTGTGGTATCAGTTTCATTATCTTCAATATGGGAGTGAAGGTAATAGTAGTACCTACTCATAGGGTTGATATGAGAGTTAAATGAGTTAGTATTTGTTGAACATTTAGAGCAGTGACCAGAATTGAATAAGTGTTATGTAAACAGGTGCCGAATAAATAAATTCAAGCTTAAAAAAAAAATAGAGAGTTTTACAAACAGGTTGATTTGATTCTAACACCCATACAAGTGCTACATGATGATATTTGGTAATCAGGACTAAACAAAATTCCTGTGTAAAGGACCTATAACAGTGCTTGTCATAAAGTAGATACAAATAAATATTAATTATATTCTTACTGGTATCTGAGTCTGTTTTGCTCATCAAAATTTCTTGAACTGTTAACTGTTTTTAGGATAAGGCTTAATTCAGTAATGATAGTATTCCAATGAAAGTAAATGACATCAATGATACTTAAAAGAACTTTAGCTGTGAAGGTGGGTAACTAAGGATTGATCTGTTATCCTTATTATGTTGGTGTTTTTGCATAGCAATTCTGTCCACCTGACATTTGAATCAGGTTTAATATATCATATAAAATGTCTTATGTCAGTTTCTTAATCCCAAGAATAGATTGCCTAGTATATTGTAACTTTCTTTCAAGGTACTTACTTTTGCTTTCCTGTTGCAGCTGTCTGGAAGGTTATATGTTGGATACAGATGTAGACACATTTACCTGTCAGAAAGATGGTCATTGGTTCCCTGGGACAATCTCCTGCAGTCCTAAAAAATGTCCCCTGCCAGCAAACATGATTCACATCCTCATTCATGGGGACGATTTCACTGTGAATAAGAAAGTGTCTGTGTCATGTACAGAAGGGTACACCTATGAGGGAGTCAACATATCAACCTGTCAGGTGGGATTCTCTGTCTTAGTTACAATGTGTAACATAGTATATAGGAAATATACGTTATAGGTTTTTATTAAATATATTTATAATAATATATACATGTTTGCATATTTATTCACACAAGCACGAATCAAATAGAAGACTGGAAAAATGTTAACTCTAAGGTGGCAGGAAAATATATAAATATATATGCATATATATATAAATATACATGTATACATGTGTATATATGTATATATATAACTTATTTTTTTAACTATATGACCCACTCCAAATTGATTTCTCATAAACTTTAAATTAAAATGTAGAAGTGTGTGAAATATAAGAGTGTGCTGGTGTAAGTCATAGATTAGATGGAAATCTTACTCTTGGGGGTTTTAATGGCTTCCATTAGGAAGAAAATGATTAGCCTATGTGTTTAAGAAATGACCGCCATTGTTTAGGAATGATTATTAAGGCTATCTAATAATTAGTGTGTATTTTTTAAGGCCATAGATAATAAGTAGCTGAAATAGAATCAAACTCTAGGTCTTTTTTACTATTGTTTTGGGGATTATTTGGCTACCAAATTTGCTGTTAGCTGCTTCTTGATTCATGCATGTTAACTCATAAATGTAACTTATGATTTGCTATTTGTTATTTAGCTCAGTGGCAGCTGGGAGCCACCATTTTCTGATGAATCCTGCACTCCAGTTTCTTGTGGGAAACCTGAAAGTCCAGAACATGGATCTGTGGTTGGCAGTAAATACAGTTTTGAAAGCACAATCACCTATCAGTGTGAACCTGGCTATGAACTAGAGGTAAGTCAAACAGATTATTTAACTAGAATTAACTTGTTTTCCAATATACTTGGGAATATTTTTAGTATTATATCAATTAATTTTTGTCCTAAAAGATTCTTTTATACTTTATGCTCTAAATTTTCCAATAATGTTGTGGGGAGAAGATCAGGGTGAGGCCAGAGGCACTGGGGTGAAAGAATTTTCCAGAGACGAGTGGAGAACAGAACAGGCAGATTTATTGAAATACACTGTAATGGACACAGCACACAAGTTGGGAGAAGTTTGCACGCTGAGGAGGAGTTGAGTCTCTCTTTGATACTCTGTTTTCATGGGCTTTCTAACTTGGGGCACCAGTTACCTGCTGGAACGTCTGCTCTCTGGTGCTCGCCTTCAACACAGAAAAACATGTTCTGGCTTCTGTTTCTGCATTCATGGAGCTGGGTTGATTTTTCTAGTCGTAATGGTTGGTTTTATGGCCTTGTCCCCAAGGCAGCCTTATCCATTCCTTTATCTTTTCCAGCCTCCCAGACCTGCCTGATGGATCAGAAATGGGGGCTTAGTTTGTTTATTTGCTTGTTTGTTTGTTTTTACAATATTGTCCATTTCTCAACATTTATTTTTTTAAAAGATTTATTTATGTATGCACACAAGAGCTGGGCACAGAGGCGCGGGAGGTGAGAGGATTCACCAGAGACAGAGCGGGGAGCAGGACAGGCAGATTGACTGAAGTACACTGCTGAGGGGAGCAGTGGGCGAGGCAGGAGCGGTCTGCTGTGCCATGTGGGTCCCCTCCCTGGCCGCGGGTCGAACTCGTGCTGCGGTGGCTGTGAAAGCCCCACAGTGCAGTGCTGAACCCACTGCACCACCAGGGAGGCCCTGGGGCCTTAGTTTTTAACCTTATTCAATTTTATCCCAACAAATAATACTTAAAGTGACTTATAACTGTAAAAAGCAAAATAAAAGTGAAATTTAAAAAATCAAAGTCACAAGATTGATAGTTACAGCAATTGACCATTTATACCTGTTTTCGCCTCATGTTAGCTATACACTGCAAGAGGGAAATCCATCTTTGGGGAGGTGACCAGTGGGTATGCAAGCTAGGATTTCCTCAAACAATAAGCTCCTTAGAAAGTTCTTGATGAGATGTCCAGTTCCCACATGGCAGGTCTGGTCTGAAAAACCCTCAGAACATTTTTAATCAAATACCAAGTAGCTCTCCAGACCATTCCCAAGTTGTAATATTTAAAAGCCATCAGCACAACTTGGTCTCCCTATTTACCTTAATGGAGACCGCAATCAATTTTGCTAAATGCATAATTATATCATCAAGCTTGACATTTAAGAGACCTATTTTGCATTACATGATGTTGTCATCTGGTTTTTCAAGAAATTCCTTCTTGTATTGTTGTAGTGGTGTTGCCAAAGTATTAAATGTAGGTTTTGCCAAAGTATTCATTGTCAGTGATTTGTTAAATTTCTGGGACATGCTGTATTATTTTCTAATCATGCAGTCAAAGAATTGCCATAAGATAGGCTCATGAAAGTTAGAATTAGACTCATATGGATCTTGTTTTATTTCCTCAAAAGATTTTTTTTCTTAAAGGTGGGATCATCATGGAATGGTTTCATACACTTGGGGGTCTTTGCTTTACACTCCATTGTTCTCCATGTGAGAGAACTGAGATTTGTTATGAAGAAAAGTGATGCCAAACTTAAGCAAATATATCCCAAACTAATAAGTCATTCAATTTGAAGAAGTAAATGATTTACTTTTAAAACTTTCAGAAACATCCTAATGTTAACTACAAAATTCAAAGAGATGTTACAGCAACTGCTCTCACACTAAGCTATATGATATAATTAATATTTTTAAAAATATTAATGTCCAGGGACCTCCCTGGTGGCATAGGAGGTTAAGACGCAGCATTATGAAGCTATCTTTAGCTACTGTAGCATGAGTTCAATCCCCAGCCAGGGAGGTGCCCCACCTGGTACAGCAGACCTCACCTGCTTCACCCGCTGCTCCCCTCAGCAGTGTATTTCAGTAGATCCTCCTGTTCTGCTCCCCACTCTGTCTCTGGTGACCCCACCCCCACTAATGGCCTGTACCCCAGTTCTTGAATGCATAAATACATCTTTAAAAAATATTAATGTCCAGTTACTTGCAGAAATAACCAGTTTTAGATCTTGGAAAAGACCTTGGACAAGAACTGTAAAAGGCTAGCCTAGAAAATATTTTCACATGAGATAAGAGGGATCCTGTGGAAGTCTACGAACTGAGCACTCAGTATCAGCTGCAGAAGCACACACAGCTCAGGATCCCGTGTCAGCATCCAGTAAGGGTAATTCATAGCTTCAGTGGAATCAGACACTTTATGTGTGTCCGTCATGAGTGATACCGGGCTCTAAAATACTTACAAAAATTAGTAACTACTAGAATTGGTTCATGGACAAACTCATTATTTTGTAAACAAACAAGAGGGATAGAATTATTGTTTCAATGCTACCTGGATGGCTAGATGCCCAAGTAATAGATGAAGGCAAGTTTACCTTTATAGAAATCTTCCAATCAATTCATAATAGCATTCCAGTTCCAGATTTGCAACTCATATGATTTAGTGAATTTAGGGTATCATCATCATGGGTGCTAATAGCAGAAAAAAATAGAGGCAGCCAGATGTTATGTGCCTCTCAGTGGAAAAACACGGCTCCATCTGTGAGGAAGTCTTTGCCACCCCTAAAAAAGAATAATTAGTGTGAATCTCATCAAGGCTCTAACTCCAACCACTAATATCAAAGACAGAAGACTCTATTACATGACATCAGCAAAAAATCCTGCCTGTGGAAATAACTGCAGGACAAATGACCCTGCTTTCCAGATTCTGAGACTAATATATCAATTGGGAAAGAGAATATCAAAGAAAGAAAAAAATCAACTGAGAAAGAGGAACCAGATATAAAGAGGCACCTATGCAATAAAAAAAACCAATCTCAATGTGTAGAACTGATTTTGGTCCTAGTTGAAGTGAACTGTAAAAAGTTAAGTGGTAACAGTTAAGCAACAATTAGAAATTTGAACACTAGCTGAACATTTTGTTAACATTCAGAGATGTTTGCTTCATAAATTATGATAATGTCATTGTGGTCAGGGTTTTTAAAAGCCCTTTCAGATGTGCAAACAGCAATGTTTACTATTAGGTGATTTGATTTCTGAGATTTGATTCATGGAAAGGGAGATGGGGCTTTGATGAAACAGGGTTGTTTTGAGTTCACCACATCACCTGATCATGGCTCTGTGTGAGTCTGTTATACTTTTTTTCCTACTGTTGTATTTTTTGTGTTTGAATTTTTCCTTAAGATGGAGTTTTAAAAAATGTAATGCTTAGTTTTATAAAATCAATTATTTTCTTGATGTAAAATCTTTACATCAAAGTTATTGGAACTTTTACATATAAGGATTTACCAGTAATTAAAATGATAGCTCAAAGAGAATACCTTTGCCTAGAAAACTAAGAGACCTTAACCTGTGAAACCAATTTTTTTAAAAAACATATACAGGTAATAATAGCTCCTTTTCAGATATCTTGCTAATTTAGGACAAAGCTCTCAGTCAATAAGATATCCAAAGTGCACAATGGGATACCGCCTTACACCAGTATCAATGGCACATATTAAAAACACTAGCAACTACAAATGTTGGCGAGGATGTGGTGAAAAGGAGCTCTCCTACACTGCTGGTGGGAATGCAGACTGGTCCAGCCTCTATGGAAAGCTGTATGGAGATTCCTCAGTAGAATGAAAATAGAGCTACCACATGACTCAGCAATCCCATCCTAGGGATTTGTCCAAAGGATACTAAAACATTAAGTCAAAAGAATACATGCACCCCTATGTTTATTGCAGCATTATTTATAATAGGTAAGACTTGGAATCAGCCCAAATGCCCAACAAGAGACAACTGGATCAAGAAAATGTGGTATATACACACAATGGAATACAATTCAGCAATCTAAAAGGATAAACTAATGCCATTTGTGGAAACATGGATGGAGCTTGAAGGAATTAGGCTCAGTGAAATAAGTCAAAAGGAAAAAGAAAAATACTGGATGGTGTCACTTACAGCAACAAAAACTACAATAAAACAAAACAAAAAATAAACACACAACTACAAATCAGAGACATTCTGCAGGGAAGAGGGAGGGGTTGGGATCAAGGCCAGGACAGGAAGAGCACAAGGGACTATGGTGATGGTGCACAGGTGAGTTGGTGATATTCTATGGGGACTACCCCTAGAAAAGAAAGCTAACATTGTAAGAAAAAATTAATTAATTTTTAAAAAGACATTGAAAGTGCTCTCAAAAATGAAAATGGAGAAAATCCATAAGCTGAATTTCACATAGTTGATATAGTCAAACCCCTGAGTACTTCACTTAGAGACTAATTTTTTTAAACATAATGTTACAAAAATGTATTTATTGTACTTACTATCCCAAGTAGATTAGGAATTTCAAGAATGGAAAAATGCTAATATAAGGAAGAATGATGATTACAGTGAACTATCAGAGGAAGTGCACTCAAAAAATTACATGGAGAAATCAAAGAACAGCATTTTACCTCCATAATCCCTACAATAACTATGATCAAACAGCCTACATAGTCCTCAAGAGCTATGTGCTATTGAAGAACAGACAAAAAGGATATTCAGCATAATAATATAATTTTAATAAGGCAGAAAAACAAATTTTAGAAAGATTTTATCCCAAATATTTAAAATTTCAAATGCTTGGATCATTCATAGGGTAAATTTATCTTTAATGGATAAATGACATTGTTGAAAAATCTAGTCCTCATATCAGTAAGCTTTTTGACATGTTTCATGTTCAGGGGTTTAAAAACACCCATGCAGTGTGCTTTGCTGTACCTCTGACATTGAAAAATAAATTCAATTCAAAATATTTTTTTAAAATACACTAAGCAAATATACTTCTTTGACATGTCAAATACTTCTTCATCATTCTTTGCTATTGTTTATAATTGCTTGTTATTTAAATAGAAAGCAAAGTCTGAATCATAATTACAGTAGTTAGCCAGAGAGTGAATTTTGAAGTAATTTGTTTCCAACATTTTTGAAAGTCTAAACCTAAGTCCTTAAAACTGTTCGATGACTTTATTTAGCATTCCAGTGCTGAGAGAGTCAAGTTCACAGCTAAGATTGTTTTGTTTGCATTCCTTTACTATCTTGTCATTCTATGTTTATTATCATGTCAGTGACCTTTCTTCATTGGTTCACAGGGGAACAGGGAGCGTGTCTGTCAGGAGAACGGAGAGTGGCGTGGAGGAGTAGCAACGTGCAAAAGTAAGTCAAATAATCTTCAGAAGTGCCAAAAATGGTACTGTGGTTGCCAAGCAACAATGTAGCCACTCTTCCTCTATAAATCAGTTTCATAAATTTTTCTTAAGAATCTAATTGGTTCCATAAACTGTATGAGAACCTTTAATAGGCTTTTGCTCAAGGGCACTAAACTAATAAAAGGATCAAAAATTATAGTAGAAGTTAATGATTAAATTGGAAGAGAGTACAAGATTATTGACTCTAGAATGACGAACATTTTGTTTAGAAACTAGTTAACTATTAGGTTTATTTGCATTCTCTTTATGTGTTTTCCCCCAAATAATTATAAATTAGGAACTTTTTGATTTTTAGAGTTGTTACTTTCTAGCGACAGTACTGACAACTTTTTGAAGTGACATTGGCACAGCTATCAAATAAATGAATTTTCACAGAAATTTGCATGAATTCATCTTATGTTATTTTTAAAAAAGATTTATTTTATTTATTTATGCTTACAAGAACTGGGATGTAGACCAGAGGTATGAGGGGTGAGAGGATTCACTAGAGACAGAATGGAGAGCAGAACAGCCAGATCTACTGAAACACACTGCTGAGGGGGCAAGACAGGAGAGATCTGCTGATCCATGTGTGTTGCTCCCTGGCTGGGATTGAGCCCATTCCACGGTGGCTGGCAATAGCATGGTAGCACTGAGACTTTAACACCTGTGCCACCAGGAGTGCCTATATGAACTCATTTTAGAAGAACAGAAAACTTTATTTTACAAGACGTGAGTCAATTCATGTGACTTTCCCTCTAATACATAGCTTATATAGCGCCTGGCCAAAAGACAATGTCGTTAGATAAATAGTTTCAAATCAATCAAAGTTTCAAGCTTTTAAAGCTTTTTTTCTCAATGATCTTAGGGAGTTACATATTTTCTATCTGGATAGTCTCTCAGATGGTCCAACTGGACTAGATTGAACAAAATCAAAAGGAGCAAAATGTATTCATCTTGCTAAGTGAGCAAATAAGAACTCGGAGTGGTGAAGCTACCTGTCTATACCATACATTAAATTAGTGGTAGAGCTGGCACTGGGGCTCATGTGGTTGGATATGTATTCACTGTTTTTTCGACCATATCTCCTAGGATCGATTAAAGTGTTGATTGTATCTATACAGGAACCTTAAATCTTTAAAAAAAAAAAAGAAGAAGAAGAAAAAGAAGAAAGAAAGAAAGAAAGAGATTTATTTATTGCACAGAAGAATTGGAATGTAGGCCAGAGGTGCACGGGTGAAAGGATCTACCAGAGACAGAATTAGGAGCAGAACAGGCAGATCTACTGAAATACACTGCTGAGGAGAACAGCAGGTGAAAGAGAAGAGATCTGTGCCATGTGTGGGTTAGCTCCCTGGCTAGAAATCAAACTCAGACCACAGTGGTAATAATCCTGAGACTTAACACCTGAGCCAATGGGCAGGCCCCAGAATCTTAAGTCTTTTAAGGAATATATTATGGTTGAACTCAGTGGAGACTATATGACTATTTTTAGTTCTTCAAAACTTGTATAAATATTATACTAAAAATATTTTAGGAAGCATTTAATAACAGCTTTCATATCACAGAAATGCATAATTGGGCATTCCCAGTAAAGGTTTGTTTAGTCTTTGTCTCTAACATGCATGACAGTAATAGAAACCTCTGTGTGAATCCTTTTGCTTGCTGTGTTTTCCTCTTTCTAAACGATGAGAATTTCTAGATGATAAATGATAAGGTCTTTGCAGAAAATTACAAAACACAAGCCAAAAAGAAAAGAGTAGTTTTAATCCCACCTCTCAGAGATAAAGGCTACTGATATTTTTATGTACTTGATTGTACCCATTTTTTCTTAGGCAACTAAAAAAATACAAATATTTCTTTGGGGAAAAGTGCTCATACTGAGCAGCTTGACTTATAAGATTCTTTATATAATTACTGAGTTATTATATATGTTAACATTTGTATCTGTCAGATTCAGGGACACCTGTTTGGGTCAATAGGACTTCTTTGACACCATCCTTCTTGAAATGTGGCCCACAGACCAGCCGCATCAATAGTACTTGGATCCTGTTAGACATACAAATTCTCACATCCTGTTGAATCAGTATTGTACTTTAATAAGAACCCTCGGTGATTTTTATGCACATTACAGATTAGGAGGCACAGACTTAAGAATGGTGGTTTTTAGCCACCAACACATTGGAATATCCTAGGAGCTTGCCCAGTTATATCAGTTAAGTTGGAATCTCTGGGGATAGAATCCCTCATCCATATATTCTTATTTATTTATTTTTTATTGAGATGACAGTGGTGTATAACATTGTATGTGATTTAGAGGAATAAATCTAAATCATAAACCAGCCCCCTCTGGTGCTGGTGCCACACCACACCAGCCCTCAAGACACAGTGTCCTCCACCATAGACCATTGAGCTCCTCCCCCTCATTGATGTATTTTTATTTTTATTTCTTTTTAAAAAAGATTTATTTATTTATGCATACAAGAACTGGGGTACCGATCAGAGTTGTGGGGGGGTGAGAGGATTCACCAGAGACAGAATGGAAAGCAAAACAGGCAGATCGACTGAAACACACTGCCGAGGGGAGCAGCAGGCAAGGGAAGAGAGGTCTGCTATGCCATGTGGGTCCCCTCCCTGGCCGGGGATCCAATTCATGCTGCAGTGGCTGCGATGCTTCATAGTGTGGTGCTTAACCCCTTGTGCCACCAGGGAGGTCCCTATTTTTATTTCTTTTTTCATTTGTATCTCTTTTGCATCATTGTTCATGTTTTAACAACATCTGCTTTCTTTCTCAGATGTAGCCCCCATAGTGTTTCCACCACAATTCACCATGCCCTATCACCACAGTCCCGTGGTCCCATGTATATTTAATTTACAGGTCATTCCAAGATACAGTCAAGGTTAGGATACATGACTGTAGCGTATGTATACCCTGCAGGCTGAAAGAAGCCCAGAGAGTCAGTTAGCATCTAATCCAGTGACTCTCAACTCTAGGTGAGCACTAGAATCATTTGGGGCACTCTTAAAATACCATAAGCAAGGCCATGACCCTGAGGTTCTGGTTCATGGTTGGTACAGGACCTTAGACATAAAAGCTTCCCGTAGTGGCCGTTAATGATGTGCAGCCATAATTGATTACTAGGCCATAATTGATTACTAAGACTCAGACTCACTTTTTAAGATTCTAGTAAGGATGATCCTGCTTTCCTCACAGTACATTCCTGTGAATGATTTTTCTCACTGGGGCGAAATCCTCAATAAAATTTGTTGTAATTTAAAAGTTACAATATTTAGCCAAGGAAACTAAAAATGGGGAAAAACAAAACAAAACAAAAAAAGGATGTTAAGTAACATTTAAATTTCAGATGTCAAATAATTTTTAATGTAAATATGTCCCATGAACTATGTGGAGCATGTTACTCTAAAATTACATTAGCTATTTATCTGATAGTCGAATTTAACTAGCTGTTTTGGATGTAATCTGGTCAATGTTAGTTATAAGAACTAAATTTGGTAATGTCTGGAAAGCGCTTGACCTTTCATTGCCTACGTATATTGACCCAAATCTTACTGGTGCTGGGGTTTTTCTACTTTAGTGGGTGCCTTGACATGAGTAGGCTGTAATGTTTCCTGGGGTGCATCAGGCACCTCTAGCAAGATGTGTAGGAGATGGGGGAGGGAGCATTTAATCTCAGGTTTTTCTTTTTCTTTTAGAGGCCAGTTGCGAAGCTCCACTTGAGTTTCTGAATGGGAAAGCTGAAGTTGAAAACACGACCTCTGGACCCAGCATGGTATATTCCTGCAACCGAGGTTACAGTCTTGATGGGGTGCCTAAGGCATACTGCACTGAACATGGAACTTGGAGCCACCCAGCTCCTCTCTGCAAACGTGTGTGTTGACTTTACGAGAGGTTTTAATCAGATTCAGTCTCAATGAGTAGTTTCCCAAATGTCTGAAACATAGGGAAAACTTCACAGAATGCGATTGGCTTAGAGCAGGCAATCCAAGCATATCCACCAAATACTGGAAAGTCTCTTAAAACTCAAATTGAGTTACCAAACATATTCTGTCTGTGAATCAGCTTCTTTTCAGATTCCTTAGCTAATTAGAAGTCTAAGGCACTGAGAGGAAATGTGACTTAATGAACAGATTTTGACATAAATACGTAATGATTTGATTGGACATGTGGAAGGGGTGAATAAAGAACATAATGTTTCATGGGCAATATTAAGTATATGTAGCTACAGTTATAACTAATATACAAACACAACTAGTTATAACCACTGGAATGAAAACTAGTGATACGTTCATAAGCAAAGTACCAGTTGAGAGCTCTGGTTACTGTTGAAAGTATCCTAATGCCATCGGTGAAGCTCTGGGGTTCAGCTGACCCCAACCTTGCTTACCTATTTTGGGTTCATTAAAAATCAAAAATAAAATTCAAATTGCCTAAAATGTGTGTTGAGACATGTTTCACACATTTGCACTAAGAAATCCGTATGCTACCATTTCCTCTTTTTCCTTCAGACGTATAAAAATTCTCCATCTTTGTCAATATGGCTTGCAAACTCTAAATTAACAGTTGATTGTAGTGTGGATCTAAATCATATTCAGCTCACTTAGAAATGCCTGGTGATCCTCAGGTTCATCCTTCCGAAGGATGTCTAGTAAAAGAGAAAGTGACAATGAGACATGTTTCCTCTGTGTGCTTAAGAGTCTTCAAATATTAAGGGAATTTTGATACAGTCTGATTTTAAGCACTTTTTTTGTCTTCCCAATGCTGATCAAAAGAAAAAAAAAACTGTAGTGATGTGGTAGACCATAATTTCAGACAATTATTTAATTTGCCATTTTAGAGATTTATGATCATATATTAGTGGTTGAAAGACTTGGTGGTTTGCAATCTTTTTTTTTTTTAAAGATTTATTTATTTATGCATACAAGCACTGGGGTACAGGCCAGAGGTGTGGGGGGGGGGGGTGAGAGGATTCACCACAGAGAGCNGGGAGCAGAACAGGCAGATCAATGGAAGTACACTGCTGAGGGGAGCAGCGGGTGAGGCAGGAGAGGTCTGCCACACCATGTGGGTTCCCCACCCCCGGCCGGCAGCAGGGATCGAACTCGTGTTGCAGTGGCTGCGATTTGCTTCGTAGTGCGTTGCTTAACCCACTGCGCCACCAGGGGAGGCCCCGTGGTTTGCAATCTTATCTGATTTTATCCTCACAGATTATGTCATGTGAATGTAACGTAAGTCTGAGTTTAATGTTTGATGCTCTATATTTTTAAGTCTCATGTTATTCTTACTGAGATCACCAATCCTACTGCACTTATGCTTTGCCCTTAAAGAAATAAATTAGGAAGGAAAACATTGATAAGCATTTTCTTGTCTTCTTAACAGCAAATCCTTGCCCGGTGCCTTTTGTGATCCCTGAGAATGCTGTGCTCTCTGAGAAGGAGTTTTATGTGGATCAGAATGTGTCCATCAAGTGCAGGCAAGGCTTCCTGCTCCAGGGACAGGGCATCATCACCTGCAACCCCGACGAGACGTGGACACAGACCAATGCCAAGTGTGAGAGTAAGTCCACAGGCGGCGACCCTCTGCATGAATGCAGAATGTCTCTCATCTTTGTGAGCTATTCCAATCAAGTAACCTCATTTTAGGTGTATAGAGCTCTGCCTTATTGTGGCCATCAGCTTCTGTGTTGAAAACTTAAAGATTTAAAAAAAAAGATTTTGGAATGCCACATATAAAAAGAAAAGAAAACTTTCTAGAACCAGACTGAAACCTACCTGGCCAGGTTTCACTGAACAGAGTTTCAAAATGTGCTCTTCTAAGAATGAGCAGGCGATTCCATTTAAAATACATATTTTTCTCCACATGGTCAGAATCCTCTCATTATCCATTAGTAGCTCAAGATACTGCAATGCAAAAATACCCCACAGTGGTTCCCAAACAGGGGCCTGCATCAAAACCACCTGGAGGGGTTGTTAAACCAGACTGCTGGACTCTGTCCCCACAATTTCTCAGTAACAAGTCCCAGATGTTACTGGTGATGGCTATGGCTGGTCCCAGAACCACAGTTTGTGAAGCTCTGGCTCACGCCATGTTCACACCTAATGCATAATCTGGACCATCCCTTGCTACCATGTGATAACACTCAACATCTCAACACACACTTAAAACATCTCCCCTACCCAACATTCTGCCCTTCAGATGCCCTCGTAGACCAGTTAACAAGTATTCACTGAATCTCATCAGATGCAAGGCTCTGAGCTACATAGTATAAACATGTTTTGCCTACGATGGCGCCATTCAAAACATTTGTACTCCAGTGCAGATAAGATTTATGCATAATAAGGCCATGGGGACTCTGGAATCAGAGACCTGGCTTTAAAAGCTATCTTCAAAACTTTTAAGTCTATGTTTAAGCTACTACCTAAGGTCTCTCAACCTTGGAACTCTCATATGTTAATAAACCAGTCAAACCAAAGGTTCTGCCCGAATAGCCCACAGTGGCATTGGCATCCCAAGGTCACCACCCAGGACCCCAGAAACCAGAGCAAGGACAGGCATGCACTTTTTACAAATGTCCCCGCAGCGCATGCTTAGTTGCTCCTCTGTATTCTTGAGAGGATAGGGGGTTGCCTTGGAGAGGAAACAGTTTCCTCTATTGTCTGTTATCCTCAATCCCCCTTTTGCATTTTCTATTAGACAGGAAGTCTTTGGCTTAGAACAAGATATCCTGCCTAAGGAAGTCACTCTCCTCATTACTCACCCGAATGTGTAATTATCCCTACAAATCAGTAATTAAAATTTAATGTGCATGAGAATCACCCAGGGAGAGTATGGAAGAAGCAGACTCCTGTACAAGAAACCTCAGAAATTTGCATTTTTAATAAGAACCCCAGGAAATTCCCAGATAGGGGTTCCACATTTGGATAACCACTTATGTAAACTGCCAGCTCATGGCAGTCGAAGCTGTTCCCTTGACCCGGAAGCACCTTCCTTCTGATTTACTGCTTTGTTGTCTGATCAAAATGCCACTTTCACTGTGATTTGTATCCTGAGCATCCCAAGCATAATGAGTTACTGTCACCTCAATTTTTTTCTATAGTACGGTATCCAAGCTCTTTTTAATGTAGCATGTCTTTGTTTTTCTCCAGTTATCTGAGCAAAAGGAAAGCATCTTCTTCATTTGTTTCTTTCTAGTTTCTGCTACACGGAAGGTGTTAGTATATATTTGATATATGACTGATTGCATTAGTGTTTTTAATCTACCTTAGAAAGAAAGAAAGATCTTGAAAGATCATACAAATGGATCAATCCCTTTGACAAATTTTACTAGTATTAATGCCACAATGTAACCTTTTAGAAGCCAGGGTTTGAAGATGTACCCAAGATTAGACTTTATGCAAAGTGGATGATAGTTTGAGACCTGACTCTAATGGAGTCCTTGTCTTGTGGGCCACACCCCAATAAATCTAATTATCTCAAGATTCCTATAAAATTCTCAAAGTAGAATTAATTCTAAAAACTTTTCTCAAAATTTACAATACCTGTCATTTTAAGAGAGAATTATTACTCAATCTCACACATTCCAAAGGCAGAGTCACTGCTTTACAACCTTGAAAAGAGGGACATTAATGTGAAATCATGAATATCATAAACCTCATCCATGCATGGGCGTGTAAATTGAGTATCTGTGGGCGAGGGGAAATATTCATTTTCTCATTCTTCAAACGTGTAAACAGAACCCATAGTACTGTCCTAGGCACAAACCAAACAGCCTTGATGGAATGTGCAGTACTAACTACATAACCGTCTTTACTTTAAAATGATGGGCTACAATGAATCCCCATACTTCTTGTCTTCTAATGTGATCAGCCTCCTGCACTGAAGTTCTCAGCAGTCATCTCTTTGGAAAGATACCATAGCTCATCCTTGGTCTCCCACAGACTTCTTGCCTTGAGTTTAAAATAGCTCACCTTCAACATGTGAATCAGAAGACAGAACTTTTGATCCCGCATGTCTGAGTTTTCTTGACAGCAATAGGCTATGCTTTTAGTTCCTAGTACCTTTTAGATATATAGCTGATGAGTTTCATATATTTCATCCTTGCTCTCTAAGTTAATCCAGTCTTAGAGATGAGACTGTGTTCTCTCCCATCTGCTGCCTACTAAGCACAGGTTAATGGTTGTCTTGTTTTCCTATAGAAATTTCTTGTGGTCCACCAGCTCACATAGACAATGCGATTGCTCGAGGTGTGCATTATCAGTATGGGGACATGGTCACCTATTCATGTTACAGTGGATTCATGCTGGAGGGTTCCCTAAGGAGTGTTTGCCTAGAAAATGGAACCTGGACATCACCCCCTATTTGCAGAGGTAAGCCAACATTTGAATGGCTATTGCCTCATGAAGCTGTAGGGAAATGTACCTGGACGGTTGGTTGAGTCAGCAACTAGCATGCGTGCTACTTTATTTTTCCTTGTTTTTTTTTTTAAATTTTCTCTTCACATCTGCTAACTTTATGGCCCCATTTTCCTTATGGATTTTTGGATTTTTTATGGATTTGAGTTTTGAAAGCTACCCATAAAACACTCTACCAACACAGTCACTTAATCAAGGCCACTTGGGCAAGTCTGCTCCCCAGATCTCAGGAGTGTTCTCTGGCTGGTAGGGAGGTGGGAGATTGGCAAATGTCTGATCCATGTGGTACCTCTTGAGCACTCAGGTATTTCAACACAGATTCCAACTCCCACATCCTGGGCAGGCCTTGAGCCCCACTAGAGATGGCTTGCCCAGCAAAGGACAGAGCTTGAGAGAGGAAGTACTGGGTGATTCCAGGGCAGTGCAACCCAACCCACAGTGTACCCCTGATGGGCTGGGTGCTGATAAGATGAGACTCCATGTTCTCACAAGCACTGTTATCTCTTTACTTGCTGAATTGAGTTTGCAAGTGCAAGGATGAATTTTGTGTGTGCTTTCAGTAAATCTTGACAGAGGGAAGGTGAGGTGTTCTAGGCTTGAAATTCTGCGAAATGGAAAGACGTAAATGGAAGTAAAGTATCCTTCTAAAACTTACACTTTTCTAGTAAAATATGATTTTTACAAATCATAATTATTCCATTCATTCTACAAATATTTTTGAAATTCAGGAGTTACCCTAGTGGCCAAGGTAGGTATTAACAAGGAACTAAAAGAAAAATGTACTTTTTTATGTTGTTCACGTGGATAGTAGTTAGATTTGGATTTGCGGTGAAAAAGTCCATCGTTAATGACCCGGGGCAGGGAAAATTCAAGATGTTAATAATGAATGGCATGAGCCTCGAAGAAGGCAAGGGTTATTGCAAAAGAGAGGAGATTGTCTGGAAGCACCAGTGAGAAGTGATATCACCAACACGTGGGAGTAGAAGAGAATACGCAGCCTTGGAATGAGAGGGCTCCCAAGGAAGTGCCATCTTCAAGGAGTAGTCCAGCTTCCACTTGAAGTCAGAAGTCAACAAGAGGGCTGTGCTCATTTGCGTGCTTGTTCATTTCTCATTGTTGGTTTTAAGATATCAAGAGGCAGTAACAGCACCAAAAACTACCATTGAATGCCACCCGCACAAGGGCACTTTCGAATCTTCTAGAAGGTGTATTTCCCTTAGTCCCCACCTCCCCTGAATTCCCGAGTCACTAAGACCTCGATTACTAAGACCCCCTGAACCATCGTGTTCATCCCCAGCCCTGAAACCACAGCGCTGGTCCTGCAGTGATGCCTCCAGAGGCCAGTTCCAGCCTCACTCGAGCATTAGACACACCTTGAGCAGCTGCTCTGGGCCAAGACCCTGGCTGGGCCTGGGCATTCTTACCCTCCAAAAGTTCAGTCCATTAGAGCACCCAAATATGCACGGACGCCAAATGAAAACCTAGTTTGGTGCATAGCATGAAAGAGGATTGTTGCGCTGGCCCTGAGAGCCCAGTGTGGGTAAAGCTGACCTTTCCCCAGGTGTGGGTGGGTATCTGGCAGGCCTTACCAGAGCCGGTGAACCTTGACTTGGATCCATTACCCAGGCAGAGGCAGAAAAGAAGGGCATTCAGCATGGTGGCAAAGGGGAAATGGAAAGTGGCATATTTATTTAAGTAATACATTTCTCCAGATGAAATTTAAGGAAGGAGTGGATATATGTCTTTGGAAATTATGGTGAAAAGAATGCTTGGGGTTTTATGTGTGTATGTGTGTACATATATATATAAAATATTCATGTAATTATAAATAATTGCAAGTATAATTATATATAATTATATATATTGCTCCTGATAATATATGTGCTTGAGATTTCATATATAAATACGGATATGTATTTACTCTATATACTGAGATTATATATAAGGATATATAGTCATATATACTTGGCGATCTATATAGCAAGTTTGCATCTATCTCCTGTGAACATGAAGTTCGAACCGCAGGGTTCAAGGACAGGAACCAGAGAAGTACAGAAGTAAGTAAATGAGAATTATATTAAACGAGGCAACCCTGGGGATTACTAGCATTTTCAGGTCAGGCAGGAAAGGCAGGACAGGAGAAGGAGACAGCAAGATTGAAAAGAGGAGGCATTTTTGAAGCGGAATGGCTAACCTTGGCTAACACTCTGGAAAGTCAGGTAGAACAGAAGCTGAAGCGGCTGTGGGTGGTTTTGCAGCAAGCAGTTGCCCTAAAGCTTTTCATGCGCGTACTTAACTGGCCGTAAAGCAATTTTGGCATTAAAAAAAGAGAGAAGGATGACGAGAGCTCCCGGTAGTCCCGGCGGTTGTTTGGAAGCCAGCGCTGTTGAGGCGAGCCCAGGCAGGGCCGGAGCCCTAAGGAAGACTAGCCGGCCGGGCGGCGGGGCGGCGGGCTGGGCGCGGTCCCGCTCAGGGTAGGTCCGCTGCCTGCCGCATCGCCCAGCCGCTGGCCCTGCTGGTGCGGGTGTTCTGCTGGCGGGAAGGGCTTTTCTGCGCGTTGGCTTATCGCGGGGCCACCTCCGCCGCAGGGCCAAGAGCGCACCGCGGAGAGACAGGAAAATGGCCTTGCCGGCGGAGGCTGGAGTGAAGGTGCCTTTGGGAAAATGACAGAGAGGAGGAGCCTGCACCACAGCTCGCCTTGGAGTTTGGCATCTTTGCAGAGATAGAGACTGGACTTCAGCGCCAAGACCGTCCCCTGAAGTTACCGGTCCCTGGCGCTGCCCCTCCTGTGCCTCCTGGGGAAAGGATGTTCTTGTGCTCAGTGCTGGGCCACCTCACTGCCTGCTTACGTTGGTGTTGCCGAAGAGGTCGCTCCAGGGACCTGGCGGCTCCAAGGACCTGTCACTTCATGGCCTTCTGCGGGGATGTCACCTTTGAGAAAGAATGAACGTGGAGCAGCTGCTTTCTGAGTGTTTCTAGTGACAGTGATGGGGTAAAAAATGAGAAGACCATAATTACAAGGAAACAAGGTACTTTACAAACTCATGAGGAGAATTGCTGCTTATCAGGGCAGAGTTTAAGGTTTTGCTGGAGTGGAGAACCACCTATTTTGACTTCCTCTAGGTCAGATGTCACTGACCTTCCAACCTGCAGCCACTGTGGAGTCTGAAGCCTACTGGAGTTTCAGCCACATGCTCCGGCTGATGATTAGGTCTTTCTATGGACTTTGGAACAATCCTAATTCACACACATGAGAAGAGTTGCTAGACCCCAAAACCCTCAGACTCCCTTGCGAAAATTTTGTGTTATCCAAGAAGACCCAAATGAATCATTATTTAGTAGTGCCTTTCTGTCATCTATATAAATTAAGACAGACTTCAATGTCAAAAAAAAATAAATAAAACCAATGAAGGACATTCAAAAGGACCGCGTGGAATGTGGCCCTTTTCATGTGTATAGATTTGTGGCAATTGTGAGGAAAGAAATGATTTTCTTTTGTGGTAAAAGATGAAAGAACAAAATAAAGAAGAGAGTCATTCAAAAAGAAGGGAGGGGTAAAACATTAATAACACTAAAAAGATGAGGTGTTCAAATATGAATGCATTGCAAAAATAGAAAATATTCAAAGGCATTTAAAACTATGTAGATTCATGGCATGGCAGAATGTGCAAAAAAAAAAGATTTTCTTTTGTGGGTTGTGCAAAAACATCTGTGTTCCAAGTCTTTCGCTCACTCATAGCATTATGCGTTTTCAGGGGGTCGAGCTTACTGGAAGTGCATAATCAAAGAATATGAAGCCAGATCCCAAACTACTCTTCTAGAAAATGATACCACATCAAGTTAGCAGTTATTTTCTATCTTGTCTACAGAAAGAAGCCATGCTGAGTAGTAGCTTAATTATACTAAGGTCAGCTGGAAACAGTTGCTTCATTGACTTCTCAGTGGGGAAATGAAGCCAAACTATTGTCAGCATCATCAGCCAGTTAGTTCTTTTGTCCTTGATGGCAGAATTGCCTTACGGCTGATTATGCCACAAAACTGCTTGCTGTGAAGCTGTTTGTAGCACCACTGTGTGCATGAGCACCGCTGAAGAGCATCCTTTGGACTGGACAGTTTAATAAGATATCAGGAAGGTAAGCTCCCGTGGGGTTAGAGAACAATCAGGTCTTTCCACCCTCCCACCACTGGTGATGGACACCTGCGGTGCTGCGAGCATTCCAGGGTGGGCATGCGCAAGTGGGCGCACCTGAGTTGGACACGGGCTTAAATGGGCGACGTCATGAGGACGCCAGGACCAACAGGACCGACAGTACTGACCCACGCGAGCAGCAGTGAAAGCAGCAGCACAGCAGTCGAGGGGGTAAGATGCTCCGGGGGCCGGGAGGCCTGGCAGCCTCCTGGCCCCCCAGCACCCATGCCTGCCATGTACCTGGCCACCCCTACTACATAAAGCATGAAAAGCCACCAAGGGCTCCAAGACTCTCCTTCCTTGACCGCTCTGCCCAGAACCATCCCGAACCTTGCTCCTCTGCCGCCTTTCCTGCTGCTACAGCTCGGCTCAAGCAGTTGTGGGGTGTGTTAAGAGCAGAAGCCAGGTTACTGTGGTTTAAACAATGAGGAGGAGGCAAAGAAATGATGCAAACAACTCTTTCTAGAACTTGATGAATTGGAAATAAAAGGGGGGGGGGGGATTAACTGGATGTCTGTTACAGATAGGTAATGAGCAGCTATCCTTTGTTACTTGAGATTAGTTGAAAAGGAATGTGTAGTTGGTTTGGGTTTTTCGATCAACGTTACTGCAGGCTTTGAGAGTATCTTAGGGATTAAAATCACAATGCTCTCCCTCCATCAACTCCCTGCCCCTCAAACTCCCACACATACACACAAACTGGTGTGCTTGCCTTCTAAATTGCACCTTTGAAACTCATCCCCTCGCCGCTTCCTTTCCAGCCCCATCCAGAGTACTGTCTCCAGAGTCCCCACATGTCCGGCATCGGTGCTCCCATGTCCAGTGGCATGGGTGCCCTCCCTGCTGGGCAAGCAGGCAATAGACAAGTTTGAATTTTGGAATAAAGACAGGCCAACCAACAAAGGTCTAGAGTGGCTGAGAAGGAAAGGGATCCAGAACACAGCTGATGTGACTCACCCCAGCCCAAGCAAGGTGCGGGCCTCCCAACGAGAACCTGACTAGGGGGCTGCAGGCTAGCACGCTGGTGCTCCGCCAGCCCCATGTGTGAGAATACCGCTGGAGTTTCTTCGGACATAGGCCAGAGGAGCCCTTTGCATTAGTACAGGCCAGGGACTCATGTGGAAACAAACTGGATCCTGTCTGCTTCGGACGGACTCAGGGCTCATCCTCAGGGCTGCCCACGTTTATTTACAAGGACTGCACCACCTTGAGGAGATGCATCTGCCCTTCACGTGGCCTTACTGAATCTACCAGATACTTATAACTCCAGTGACTGCAGAAAGGTCTCTGGGCCTAACTTCAGGATTTCTAAGACCCTAAGAGACGTTCCAGAGATACGGGAGAGACCACCTTGCCTCCATATTGACCTGAGAATCAGAGCCCATTTTTTTCAACAAAAATGCACTCCAGAAAAATGTGAATGCCTGTACCAGACATGGTGATGGGACCAGGGAGAGAGGAAAGAGAAGTAGGAAAATGACCATCAATTGCAGAACACAGAATAGAAGACAGTATCTGCCGGAAAGTGTTAGAGGTGATGGGTGACAGGAGCGCCCACTGAATAGAGGTGTGCTGAGTGTCAGAGGGTGAGGAGCACGGAGGGGCACTGTGTTGGCAGGAGAGTACAGGACAGGTTCTCTACCATCCGAGCGGACAGGTAAAGGCGGAGTTCTGGAGCCCTGAGTGGCTTTTTCAGAGTGTTATGACTCTTTCTACACCATTTGTCATGTAGGCGACCAGGTACACAGCTGGCAGGGGGGCTGGGGAGCCAGGAGGCCGGCAGGTCTCACAGCCCCCTGTGAATCTTCACTCTCTGGGCTGCTGCTGCTTCTGCCTCTCCTTCTGCTGAGCTACTGCTGCTTCCGCCACCACTACAGCTGCTGCCATTGCTGCTTCTGGCTTCCCATGACACCACCTCATATGCCCAGTCTCTCAGCCCAGGTGCGCCCACCTACGCATGCCCGCACCCTACTCCAGGTGCCTGCCATCTGCCATGCGTGCAGGACTGCAGGGGTCTGTCAGTGATGCTAATGGCAGGTGGCAGGAGGCAGAACATCCTGATAACTTCCATTATCCTACAGACACCCACAATTTGTTTGCTCAGAAATTGTGGGGAAGTAAGGCCAGGAATGTTTCACAGAGGTGTTTGGACTGCGTCTTGAAGAATGGAAGGAAGTTTATCATGCAGAAGGGCAAAGGGAAGAGAAAGGAATATCGCAGTTGAGAAAACAATCATCTGCAACAACTGAAGTCAGGTTCATAGGTTCATAGCATGTTGGAAAACAATGAACATCTACATGGGATGATTCTTCTAGGAATTATTAAAAATCAAAAGTGGAATGTAATATGCACTGAAATTCCTCCTTGAGGTTTTGTTCCTTCAGTTTTATTATTCTTTCTATTTTTAATTTTTTTTATTTATGCATACAAGAACTGGGGTTTGGGTTAGAGGTACGGGAGGTAAGAAGATTCATCAGAGATGGGAGCAGAGCAGGCAAATTGACTGAAACACACTGCTGAGGGGAGCAGCGTGCAGGGGTGAAGCAGGAGAGGTCTGCTGTTCCATGTGGGTCCCCTCCCTGGCTGGGGATCGAACTCAAGCTGCAGTGGCTGGTGATACAGCTTTATAGTGCTGTCTTTAACCACTGCTCCACCACGGGGGCCCTTGTTGTTTGTTCTAAAAGCTCGCATCAAGGAATACTGAACTGTACATGAGTGATCCTGTTTTCTGAAGAACACCGTTCCATGGTTGCCTAGATCTGTAACCCCTCCTGCTTCTTTTCCAGCGGTCTGTCGCTTCCCATGTCAGAATGGAGGCATCTGCCAACGCCCAAATGCCTGTTCCTGTCCAGACGGCTGGATGGGGCGCCTCTGCGAAGAGCGTGAGTCTGTCCTTGAAGCTGACTTGAGTCCTGATAGTTGGTAGCTCAGGGGAGTTAGTAGGGGTTAACGCAGACAGCGCACAGGGCAGATCTGAATATGTCAATCAGTTGTACAAGCTCTAGACTATTACTGACCTCAAAAACACAATTATTGAGGGCCATCCAAAGTCACCTCCACATGCAAATTACCAAGAATCGTCTTGGGAAGGAGCTTGTATGAGAGGGTTTTCCAGACTTCGCTTTTCTCATCTCAAGCCCATTTTCACTACGTCTCTCATTGCTGCCACTGGTATAGATTCATGGTCCTGCATAGCACTGTTCTTTGCAAACCACCATTCACTCTTTCTCATTAAGTATAGATCGTCCAAATTAAGGAAATAAAGTTGGCACTCCTAGATCTACACATGCTTGCTAAATTAATATAAAAATTAGATCCTCTTAAAAATATATTTGAATTTGAACTTCCAGGAGAATGTCAACAGTGGTTTAAGTTTCTTTGTTTCTGTATCTTAAATTATATGTGAAGATAAAATGGTTTCGTGTTTCATAGGAGTGTTGTAACAAGCCAGTAGGAGTCGTTCATGCGAGACCCCTTACACTGCATCAATTTTTTCTAGTGATCAGTCATTACAGAGACATACTGAGAATAAATTTAGACTGCTAACTGCACATCAAGAGTAATCTCATAAGGATAAAAAAAAAAAGAAATTGTGTTTTCTTCCTCCTCTTCCCACTCATTCCTTCCCGCTGAGAACCTCCACACTGGACCTGCTGTGATGCTGAGTCTAAGTACTCGAGGAGCCTTTATGCTGGGGGACCCCAACCATGCTGGAGTACCCCAACCACATGAGCCCACCCTCCTGTATGAGACCAGAGCTTTCATGCCCTCACAAAGCACGTGGGGGCTGTTACATGCAGGTGGTGACTCAGGACAGCTGCTTGAGACCTGAGCAGCTTCCTCTGGCCACTCCTAGGTAACGCCCACACCCCCGGTTTGAGAACCACTCTTTGAGAAGCAAGGCAGGAGAGTGTCTCAATCCTCTTAAACAAACTGGGCCTCTCTAAAGAATCCAGTAATTTCTGGAAGGGCTGGTTGCCATGGAGGGTGTGGGGGAGATCTGTTCACTCAGGTCTCATCTCCAAGGAAGTAAGTGGTGAGTTGGCCATGACCGCTCAAGTGTTACTGACACAGCCCCCAGAACAGCCCTTCTCACATTTCATCCAAGACAGAAGAGCACCTCAGGGCAGCCAAGCCCTCTCTGAGCATTTGATGTGATTTGTAATGGAAATCTGAAACAATTACAGGGGGAGACTATTCTGCTTAGTTTGGGAAGAGAAAGAGGTGCACAGAGCACTTACCAGATTCCCTTGTGTCCTCCCTGAGAGGTCTGCGGCTCCAGAGTCTCCGCCGGCTGAGGGTCCAGCCTTTCTGCTTTCCTGATTCTTCCCCATGGTCCTGACTGATACACAGAGCACACTTAGGAAGATCAGCAGGTCCTACAGGGCTTTACTCCCCCTGTAGTGGTTTTTAAGCTCATGGGTATGAGTGAGTGCTTTGCTGACATTCATTTCCTTTCCAGCAATATGCATTCTCCCCTGCCTCAACGGTGGTCGCTGTGTGGCCCCCTATCAGTGTGAGTGCCCGCCGGGCTGGACCGGCTCCCGCTGTCATACAGGTGAGCGAGTCGTGGGCTTGGTTTTCCTGGTGACTGGGCTCCAGGTAGCCGTAGCAGACACTGCTGAATGCAACACAGACACCCAGGGAACTAGATTCTCAGGATCTCCTGAAGATGGCTCCTTGGCTGGCATCTCCACGTAAAGCTGGACGCTGCCCCTTAGACGCTTCAGGGTCTTGTGCCCAAGAAGAGCGTCCCAGTTGACTCCAGGGCCAGCCAGCCTTGGGTCCCCTGCTCTGTTGTGCAGCATGGAGAGAAATGTTCTGCTGAGGTTCAGGAGAATATTTCTTTTCATCTCTATCAAGCTGAGTTACTAAAATTCGTTTTAACTTTTGTTTAGAAAGTTAACCAATACTAATGGTTTTAACCTTGTTTAGAAAAAAACAAGGCTCTAAATAAGCACAATTTAAGTCAAAGTGAAAAAAAACTCCTCCAAGACAAAGCTCCTTATCACCAAGGAAAATCCCAACCTTGCTGACTGACGACAGGCATGTCCCCTTAAGCAATTTGCTTATCTCTGCTCTACTTTGTTATTTGTTCAAGCACTTGAGCAAAGGATCTCTTCCCCAGCTCCACCAGGTTCTCTGCTGCTTGAGGGCAGACTTGTCCTTCTACTAGCCCCAGTACCTAGTATAGTGCCTGCTACATGACAGATTTTTCAGCAAATGTCCAATAAATCAGTCACTTTTAAAATGACAGATTTTACCTTTTTGCTTTACCTAAATGCTCAGGCAACTATTAAAAAGAATAGAACTTGCTGTGTTTATTTAGTATTATGATTCACACACACCGTTAAACAATACCTGTACTGCCTCCCCTGTGAGGTAAAACAGACTTAAGGATACTAGTGCTTGTCATAAGTTCTCAGTCTGGGATGAGCATATAATTAAGCTTCCAATTAGCACATTTTGAAAGGGGGCTACTAATAATTAAACCTGGGAAATGAGAGGGAAGGTTACTGTCACAGGCAAAATCAGATTTGCACTTACCTAAGTCATGAATGTAAAAAACGAAAAATGTAATAGAGGCTAAATTTGAAGCATGTATTTGAAACTCTGAAAACAATCAACATAACATTTCTTTATACAAAATCAACTTTGATATTTATCTATATTTAGCATGCATTCAAAACTGAAAGCCCCTGCAAACCAATCGTGCCCCTTCCAGCCACCTTATCTCTGCAGGTGGCCACCTTGTCTCTCCCCCTCCCTGACTCTCCCCCTCCTTCAGCTGAGATCACCAGTATCAACTTTCTTTTTCTCTTCCTGCACAGAATCTCTTGCCTCCTACTCTCTCTCCACTGCCACCAGCTAGTAAAAAGACCTCTTCTTTGGATGGCTGCCAGAGCTTACTGCCCCTTTCCATTTCCAAAGTAACATTATGTACTATTTGTGCTATGCCTTTGCCCTATTGCAGACGCTAAAATGTCTTGGATTGCCTGTCGTCTCCACATCCAGCCCAAATTCACCAGACTCCCGAAGTGCGCTACAGAGGCTGATTTCTGCACACCTAGTAAACGTTGTCTCCTAACCTACCAATCACACCTGCCCCTGCAGTGATGGCTTCCTTGTCACCCCCAAAGAATTCCTTTCTCCTTCCCATCTCGCAGCTCATATTCTCCCTCTTTCTACCTGTTTGAACCTTTTCCAACCTGCAAGTCCCTGTCAGTTTCTTCTTCTCTCAAAATATGTTCAACATTCTAATAGTCTAACATTCCATTTCTACAGATAACTACCCAGTTAGAATCATGCCTTGTAAAAAGCTCAGCTGGGCTAACTGGTTTGTGTTTCTCGTAGCTCCTCAGCTCGCTGATGATAATAAGCTGTTACATGGAGCCTAAAAGCATACCTTTCTTTTTAATATAAGTTACCCCAATAAATGTGCTGTTTATACCCCAAGAGTACAAAGCATATACAGGAGCTCCTGCCCTCCAGAATTTAATCTAGAAGAGATGAGATCAGCATGGTCTATAAATAGGTAACTAGATCACATTAAGATAGAGGCTAATTGAATTCACTGTTGCTGTGACAACAGTGAAGCTGAGGAAACCCACCTAGGATAGACACTCAGAAAAGGCTTCACAGGCATTGGGTCAGAGGAGGAGCAGGAGGAGTCACTGCAAGATGATTCCAGCCAGAGGCATGGAGGCGTAACATACAGGTGTGTTCAGCAAGAGAGTCAAAGCTGTAGAGGAAATGTAGAGATGGGATTGGAAATAAAGCTATAAAAATGGGCAGAGCCAGATTAGGAAACAGATGGGCAAATTTTAAGTAGGAAAATCATGTGATTGTTACAGGGGTTGGGCGCCAAACTGTTACAGGGCAACCGTAATATAAAATGGGTTTGCCTGACTGGGTCCTCACCCGCGCGCTCGAGCGGCACTTATAATGCCCCAACTGCAGGCACACACAGCAAAGGTTAGTAAAGGGTTTTATTTACAAGGGAAGGGGAAATAGCGTAGTGAACAACACAAGGGGAAGAGAAGGCTACAGATCCATAAATATCCTACCAGTTCCTTGGAGCTGGAACCCAACCGTGCACTGAGAGCTGACTCCCAAGGAAAAAGGACCCCCCAAGGCCCACATGTCTGCTTTTATATTCAGCCTGGCTGCTCAACTCCACCCTCAGGTCCCAGTGATCCGCTCTTCGCTCTTGGATAATGACCTTATGGGATTTGTAGTCCTTGGATCTTGTAGGTTTAAAATGGGGGTCAAAGTCCATAACCTATTTGTATAATCCATTCAGGAGGGTCTTTCCCCCTAACATGATCAAATTTTCTTTTAGAAAAAGTCCTTTGGCAAGTAGTATGGAAAATGGCAGAAAGCAAGACTTTGGCGAGACTAGTTAGAAAATTACCAAAGCAGAATTGGCAGGAGGTAATGAAGTTAGAAGCAGTAATAACCAAAATGGATGAAATGGAGAGAAATTAGGAGCTGAATCACTGCTGCATGGTTACAGATTTATTGTGAGAATAAAGGTCTCAGGAGTCAGGACTAATGCTCCCACTTCGGATACCGGAGTGGAAGGTGGTGCCATTTACCAAGATAGACAACTCAGGAGGAGCAGATCTAAAGACAGAGTAGAGGGGGAAAATATGGACAGACTGAGTCTGAGAGACTGTGGAATATACAGGTGAGCTGATAGGTAGCTGGAAGATGCTTCAAAGGAGACATATAGATCATCATGGAAAAACATTCATGGGGAAAATAAGACCATGCAGAAGACACAAAGCAGGAGAAGGTGGTACAGAATGGAACCCTGAGGGACTATATTACAGGGGAGATGTCAAACTTATGGACAGGGAAGAGAAAACTTAGAGACTGATCTGTTAGTTCAGCCAGGCACCACTAACTCCCCATGCTCCTGAAGTAGAGTAGTTTATATATATAGCAAGCAGAATCTATAGAGAGCTAGTTTTAGTTTATTGGGTTGTGCTTTTCTTATTTTTAATCCCGTTTTGTGTCCTAATTTACTTTCTTTTCAGAGTACTAATATGTGCATTACTCTTAACTCATTCGGATAGCTCCCTGGGGGCCAAAAGATTGGAATTTCACTTCTTGTCCTCTCTCTTCCCTCAGAGCACTTATCAAGTGCCTGCTACTTGCTGGCATTTCCCCCAAATTTTACAAATGAGTGATTGAAAAAGTGACATTTATCCATTTCTCACCAAAGATGAATTTCTTGTCAGGAAAAGCCTACCTTTCTAAGCTATAATGAGATTGACAGAATGAGGTGGAAATGTTTCTCATTTTCAGCCTTTCCCAAACAAGCATTTTATTTTCTTCTTATAGGAAGGTTCTCCTTAGCCTTTGCATTTTAATCTTACTGCTATTAGGTCACAGGTTTATAGGCTCCTTAGATATTTTAATGAATAGATTGATGCAGATAAAGAACTTGGTTATGAGACGATTTGTAAGAAAGATGTCTATATACTTAATCTTTTAGTGTTCACCAGGATTTCATCTGGGGCTAAGTTTTAACTCTCCTCTGGGTTCTGTAATTCCAATTAAAGCTGGTAGAAGCCATGAAATAAGTTTCCCAGCAAACACAAAGGGCTTTGAGTCATTTATTATTTTAGACAATCCATGTGCCTGATTTTTTTATAAGCATTTATTTCTAATGTAAGGACTCAATCAGGGTTCAATGCTAGCTGTAGGAGATTTACACTCTAATTGAGTGGATGAAAAATTTATGGCTCAGAACAGTATGTGTCAAATTGCTTGCAAGATAAAAACAGTTAAAGTCAATGAACTTGAAGTGATCAGCAAAGGTTTCAAAATGTAGGTAGAACTTAACTGGGGACTTAAAATATGAACACTGACTGGCTTAGAAAGAAAAAGGGAGGTAGTTCCCCATCACCACATGAGGCCAAGCACAGTGGCAGAGACGCATAATCCGTTTGTGAGCAATGGAGGTGAATAGAATGGAATCAGAGGCAAATCTTATTCTATGTGCCCTCATGCACATCTTCAGAATTGCTAAGCATTGATTAAATAAATACCGCATTTCTCCTCCCAGCCGTTTGCCAGTCTCCCTGTTTAAATGGTGGAAAATGTGTAAGACCAAATCGATGTCATTGTCTCTCAGCTTGGACAGGACACGACTGTTCCAGGTAAGAAAATCCAAGGATAATGTTCACCTTCATAGAAAAAGTTGGAAGTTTCAGTTAAGTTGTCCCAAGGTCCAGAAGGTATCTCTAACTTGAGAGTAAGCATTTTTTATCCAGAAATATTCACTTTGAGATACACTTTCTAAATCTAAACTAAAGCCAACACAAAGAAACATTAGTTAAGCATTGACAAATAAAACAGTGTTATGTCAAAAATAAATAATCTTGTGCTCAACTTGGCAGTGCATATACTAAAATTGGAGCAATACCCTAAAGGTTATGACACCTGCACAGGTGTGATACTGAAGTGTGTGAAACTTTCTGTATTTTTGTACCAGAAGAGAAAAAGGGTTAAACAAGTTAATTAACTGACTCCTTGAACATAGGTTATGTCCTTCGTTTGGAGGGATATAAGATAAACCAGAAACATAATAAAATTTTATTGATGTTCATTACTTTCTTGATTACAATAAATGGTAATATTAAGATTGATGATAATGTTTATTTTAATATCAAAACATTTGTTTCATATTCTTAGTATATATACATATATATTGTCTATTTGACTACAAAAGATCCTTGTAAAAATTTATTGTCAGATGGTTTCTCATTTCTATCCAGATAAATAACATAGCTGAAAAAAGATCACAAAAATAAATCAGAAGATAAATAATTTTTAAATAATTCAGGGTTTTTTTGGCAGGAGGTCTAATTAGACAGCAACATTATATTTGTTTCAGTTGTACAACATAATATTTGTAGATATATCATGACATGCTCATCAACAGTAAGTCTAGTTGGTACCTCACTATCCATAATTACACTTTTTTTTCTTGTGATGAGAAATTCTAAGACTTAACTCTCTTAATAGCTTTCATATATACAGTTTAGTATATTTAGCTATAGTCATCAGGTTATATATTATATCCTCATGACGTATTAATTTTATAACAGGAAATTTGTACCTTTGGACTCTTTTCACCAATTTCAACAAATCTGCTACTTTGGCCAGTCTTACCACTGGTTTTGTTTGATTTTTTTAATATATTTCACATATAATTGAGATCTTATATTATTTGTCTTTGTCCAGTTTACTTCACTAGCATAATGTTTTCAAGTTCCAGCAAGTCACAAATGGCAGGATCTCATTCTTTATATGACTGAATAATATTCCATTATATACATAGGCCAAAATTTCTTTATACATTCAATCATTAGTGAATGCTTAGGTTGTTCTATAACCTAATTACAAATAATACTGCAAGGACATGGGCTGCATATAACTTTTAAAGTAATTTTTTTTTGTTTTGTTTTCTTTGGATGAATACCCAGAGGTGGAATTGTTGCATCAGGTGGAAGTTCTATTTTTAATTTTTTGAGGAATTTCCATACTGTTTTCTGTAGTGCTGTGCCAATAGTGCATTCCCGCCAATAGTATATCAGTCTTATTCTCATCCTCATCAATACGTATTATTCTAAGGTGTGAGGTGATAGCTCATTGTGGTTTTGATTTGCATTTCCATGGTAACTAGTGACACTGAGCATCTTTTCATGTAACTCTTGGTCATCTGTATGTCTTTTTTTAGAAAAATGTCTATTTCAAATCTTCTACCCATTTTAAATTGTATTGTTTGTATTTTGCTATTGAATTGCATGAGTTCTTTATAGGTTTTGAATATTAACTTTTTATCAGATACATGATTTGCAAATAGTTTCTACCACTTAATATGTTGCTTTTTCGTTTTGTTGTTGATTTCGTTCACTGTATAGAAGCATTTTAATTTAATGTAGTCCCATTTGTTGATCTTTGCTTTTGTTGCCTTTGTTTTTGGTTTGCAATACAGAAAATCATCACCAACATCAGCATCAAGTAGCTTGCCAGCTGTATTGTCTTCTAGGAATATTGTGGTTTTAGTTTCATTGTTCATTCATTCATTCATTTTGTGTTAATTTTTTGTATCATGATAGTAGTCCAGTTTCATTCTTTTACACATGGTAGCACCATTTATTGAAGAGACCATCTTTTCCCCCTTTATATATTCTTTGCTCCTTTGTCATAATTAGCATATATCACGGTCGCCATTTATCTGCAATTTTTCCTTCTATAATTTTAGTTACATGCAGTCAACCATGGTCCAAAATATACATACAATAAGATACAACTTTTATTTTTTTTATATTGTTATTATTGTTCTACATCATTATTGTTAGTTTCTTACTGTGCCTAGTGAAAAAGCTTTGTCACAGGTTCTGTACAAAGGGGAAAAATATAGTATATATAGGGTTTGGTACAATGCCCAACTTCAGACATCCACCAGGGGTCTTGAAAAATATTCCCTATAGTGAAGAAGGCTACTATTTATGCATACATTGATTTCTGGACTCACTAGTCTGTTTTTATGCCAATGCCACACTTTCTTGATTACTATAGCTTTGTAATGTAGTTTGAAATCAGAGAACATGACGTGTCAACTTTTTTTATTTTTTTTTTGCGAGAAAGAACTGGGGTATCGGTCAGAGGTGTAGGGGGTGAGATGATTCATCAGAGGAGGGAGTAGAACAGGCAGATTTACTGAAATACACTGCTACAGAGAGCAGCCGGCGAGACAGGAGAGGTCTGCTGCACCCATATGTGGGTTAGCTTCCTGGCCAGAAATCAAACTCAGGTCATAGTGATGATAGTGCTGATATTTAACCCCTAGGCCACCAAGAAGGCCCAAGATTTAAACTTTTTTGAAGCACAGAAAGGTGGCAGACATATTACATCACATCACTAATAAAATATTTTCAATATTAAAACATTGTCCTCACAAATATTGCAGTGATGAGATATTAATCAGCTCTATTTTAAGTCTTTCAATATATATCATTGTATTATGTCACTTAAATTTGTAGTGTATTTCTGTCCATAGGAATCATTAAAAAGTAGACATTTCCATATTCACTTGTTAACATGGGAAATTCAGTTAAGTGAAAACATTTCCTTTTTTTCATTTTGTTTGGAATATCAGAGTCAAACTGGAAAGACAAATATCTGTTTGAATACAAGCTTAACTGACAACAAAAAAAAAATCTGTCTTGTGCCAATGAATTTCCTCACATCAACTCAATATGTGTCATCTGTGCAGAAGAAAAGTAAAGCAAATATTGAACCTCAGAGAGCACATTTGGATGTATGGGTGTATTAGGAACTTCCAAGGTTAAAGGTGACACTTTTACCTGAGAGTAGAATTGAAAGAATTTAAGAAAAGGAAAAGCAAAAGTATCAATTTCTGGAGAGAAAAAGAAAAAGAAAGAAAAAAAAATGATAAAAGGAGTAATGATAGTCACAAAAAGTATAGGAAATATAACATTCTTGGAATTTTTAAACTTTATATTTCAACTCCTTCGTCTTCCATATAAGCAAAGAAACCCAGAGGTGGTATGGCCCTCTAATATCAATACTCCCATAGAAGCTTTCTTGACCAGGGAAATGGCAATTAGATTATGTGGGGGAAAAAATTACCTGCTAACAAAGAGAAGAAAATCTAGATTTTTATGAAAAAATGTGATAAAGGAATCAAAAATATTATGTAAAACTAAGCAGAGAGGCATATTCCCACATCCCAGGAAAGATCATTTTGACCCAGGGGACGAGGCAGACGCCTTCTCCTTCACAGGACTGACTTTTCTAAAAGACCCATTTTAGACTCTCTCATTGCAACTCTAACTAGCTTAAGCAGAGAAGAGAATTTGTTATCGCAATAGAAGGACCTGCATGGCACCCAGAGATATAGAATGGCTGAGCATCAAGAAAATGAGACTGAGGACTTGACAGTCACCTGAAGCCTCTTATCTCATGCCCTCGATCTCACATCTACTCCATCCTTTCTTGCAGAGCAGCTGTTCTGAGCTGTGGAGTTCACATGTAGAGCAGAACAGCTTAATGCTCCCATATTTTACATGTTATACAACAGTGTGCAGACATGTACTGTCCTAATTTAAAAATCCAGGACAAGAACTGACTAGTCCTGGTTAATTCAAGGGATCAGTCAGCTGCCATGCTAGGTTGGGTTATGTCTACTGACGTGAAGTCTCATTTGTCAAAATCTTACCTTGAGATCAGGCTGGCAAATTCCCTGAAGGAAGAAAAGTACAGTATAATTCCCTGAAATGGGAGGGAGAGAAAGCTTTTCTGAGAAGTCAAAATAAATGATAAATGTTTATAAGTAATTGTCTATTTCCTTTTCTCCTGTGGAATTGAGTACTCTAAAGATTGTATCTCTTAGACTTACTAGAAGCACGAAAATCAATGCTCAATAAATGCTTGTTGGCAGATGGAGCAAATTCCAGGTATCAGTGAGAGCTGGGAAGAACAGCACTGGGATGTCCATTAAAATCTTTCCACCCATAAGCTGCTCTACTAATGAGTAAGACTGACCTGCTGTTATTCCCAGATAGTTTAATCCTTAAGAGAAAGGTTGTGTTTCTTCTGAGCTCCACGTGCATCTTCAGAAAAATGGCTGTAAGCAAATGCCATGAGTAGAAACCATACATTATTAATGCCGTAAGAGACCTTCAGATTCGCAAAGTCCAAACCCTTCATTCTACTGATGAGAAGATTGTCCTACAGGAAACTAGTGAAACTCAGGTCTGCTGATTCCCCCATCTTTTCACAAGCCAACATCTGTGCTCTGTAGCCTGCACTTCTGCAAGAAAGAACTTCCATCTGTACAAGCAACGTCACACACCATCCAGTCTAAAACTTCCAGTCCCGTTTTAATCAGCCTCCACAGCGCTGTCACCTCCTCAGTTCAGTCTTTTCTGTTGAATCTCTTTGTTTTTTGTTCCAGGAAAAGGAGGACTGGGTTTTAACCAATGTGCGACCAGCCAGCTCTCCTCAAAGCAGGATCATCTCTTCCTGGCCGTCCTGGGCATCCTGGAACTGACGCAAAGAAATTCCAACATGGTGCTGGGTCTTGTTCGTTTAGTAAAACTTGTTATTTGGGGTTTACCTTTCTTCTTTTGTGTTATATTGTGTTATCCTTTGTGACATACTCTCTTACATGTTTCCATTTTTAAATACACCTGTATTTTCTATATAAAAATATATTAAACAGATGCTGCTCCACTCTCACAACATGTACATACTCTGCCGTCAATTGGAAAGTCCTTGGTAGGCCTTTTTATTCAGTTACTTAAGATGATTTTTCAATTAAAATATATTTTGCTACTAAATAATATTTTGCTAGATTGTGCCATTTTGTGAAGTGGCCAGGGAATAACAAAGAGGCTCAGTGATCTTTCATCTATGCTACTGGCACAATATAGGGTCACATATAGTAGATCAAGAAATGGTGATCAAGGAGATCCCTTCATTCTAGTCCGCCTTCTTTACAGAGTGTAGCACTGTACATACTGAACAGAATTTTTTCTGGTACTGAGGGTAACCCTTCCCCTTCCCAACTTTTGGAAAGTTGTCAGCATGAACTTAGTGAGAGCCAGATGGGAGTGAGAACACAGTGACCATCCTTCACAAAATAATGTGCTCCCATCCTTCTCAGAGCTGGAAGAAGAGGTAGAAGAGCTGAAAGATGAACAGAGAGCCCATTTCAGGTCATACTCCCATAACTCACAGCTTTGAAGAAAGGGGATGAGAATAGGAGAGGGAAAGGGAAGAAAAAGGCAGATGGAAAGATCCAGTTCCCCAGCACTGGATCCACCTTCAGAAAAGAATTAAGGCACAACTGATCTGCCCCTCAGTCCCCGCTGCTTCACCTAACTCTATCACTGCTTCTACCAGTGCGAAGACTTTCCTAGACTTCTGGAAAATAAAGCCAAACACTAGATTTTGAAAGTCACAATCAACTCATCTCCATCCTCTGGGGAAACTAATTCCACATGAAGCACAAGGTGCAATGTGACAGTGGAGAAATGCAGGGATGAAGACAAAAGATCTTAATTGTCCTAGTGGTTATCTTCTCTTCCTGCACTTTCCTCAGCCGCTGACGCCACCTCTGCTTTGCTCCTGAGAGGAACACCACAGCTTCATGTGGACTATCCAGGTGGCAAACACAAAATAGTGAGAAAAATATATATATAAATAAATTCAGGAATGCATGTATTGGAATATGTCAACAATACAAGTCAAATGGAGTATGGATTATGCCATGAGAATGAAAGTTGTCCAAACATATAAAGTTATTGCTGCCCTTTGTAACAAGATTGTCAAATGCTAAAAGTCATCAAGTTATTTCCAAAGATGCAGGGAAAGCTTTCAGAGAATTTTCAAATCTATTCTTAGTCTCTAAAACTAGAAAGATACTAGTAAGATACTTCTAGAAAGATACTTCCTTACTAGTGCTTTTCCTTTACAAAACAGTACCTATCATGTTTATTGCTCTCATGTATGAAGCAGTAGAAGAAGCTACTAGCCAATTATCTGATGCCAATAGCTATGGTGCACTACAGCCAAGGAGATTTTAAGTTCCTGTGGCTTCTCAAAAAATACAAAGGATATAGCAAACCTAAACATGGTCAGGAGGGGAAAAAGCTCATTTTAATCTTGGGAACATTGAAAACTATGTCAAGCAAAAGAAGTTCAGTTGCAAATGGCCACCTCTTGAATGGTTGCATGTATATGAAATATCTTTGATGGACAAATTTATAAGAGACAGAAGATGAGGGGGAAGGAGAAATGAGGAATACAGAATTGTTTTCTGGGATGATACAATGTTCTTCATCTAGATGGTAGTGATAATTGCACAACTTTATGATTATACTAAAATCCACTAGATTGTAGACTTTAAAAATAATTTTAAATAAAATGGTAAAGGACCACAAAATAAATAAGTATATTTGACCACAAATGTGGAAACTTCTCTTACATTCCAAATTGAACATAAGCTGTAATTTTAGATGAGTAGGAATATACATGACAAAATAATTTTCTGAAATATTATGATTTAATAAATGTCCAGAAGAAAACATTTTGCTTAGGGAAGGGACATAAACAAGCAATTCACTAAAGAACTACAGATAGAAAACAAGCAGACTTGCTAATAATGAAATGTAAATTAAAAGGATATAATTTTTGGCCAACCAGATATCATTTTTGGCCTACCAGATTGGTAGTTTTTGGTGATGGTCATGTTTAATATTATGTAGAAATTACAGATATTGTAGAAATTATATAATGTTATGTAGCAACTACAGAAAATCATTTTCTTGAGTTTCTATAATGCAATCGTACTTCAAAGCAATTGACAACAAGTATCAAAAACCTTTAAAATGTGGATGCAAGTCCTTGGTTCATTAATTCACTACCTGAGAAGCAATCCCACAAAGAAAATCTGATGTAAAGGCAATATTTATGCACAAAGCTAATTATCACATTTTTAACATTGTTGCAAGTTGACAACATCATACATGATGACTGAAATATCTGGGGATATGTTCTGAAGCCATTAAATATTATAAAGGGTTTTAATAACATGAAAAATCATTATAATATTCAGTGGGAAATTGATCATATATACAATGATTTTTCTCTGCTCCCAATTGCCAGCTTTTATTAATGATTTTCCCTAAACATGTTACATGAGTGACTTTTATTTCTTATCTAATTTTCCCCTTAATTCTGGTTTATTTTCAAATGAAAATATATTATTTTTATATACATACATATACTACTGCATTCATAAAAGTAATCATGTATTCAAAAAAACTAATTGAAGTAAAGGCTCCACATTATTGCATGCATCATCTTTCTGCTTGCCCTAATTAATCAGGCATATACATTGTCATTATTGTATAAATTTAATAGTCTTGCTTCCATATAGTTTTGTTTAAACACTCCTTTAAGAAACTTCAGAGAAGGGTTCAGACAAGATGATTACTAGCTTGATATAAAAATAAAGATTTGTCAAGAGGGAATATCCATAAATTTTAAGACTGGTACACACAGGCGATAAATCTTGCTGATGATCAAATTAAAGAATTTAATTATTGAAACTCCATGTATTTTTATAATACGTTCCATGCTCCAGATGAACGTAAGAGACGGATACGGTATCTCAAATTTACCAGCCAAGAAACATCAAAAATACCTTCTTATGCTTCCATAACAACCAACACAGCAGGAATAATCCCTTTTTTATGGGATTATACCTCATTACTCATGATTCCTCCTAACTCTAACCTTAAGGCAATGACAGCAACTTCAGACTTTCATTTCCCCACCCTACCCCCACCATTATCTTATAATTAACCTGGGCCCAAAATGTAGACTTGAATGGAACCTGAAAAAAATGGACTGTTTGGGAAATAGAGAAAAATTGCTAACATATTGCAGGGGCCACCTGTCTGCAGCAGGGGCCACCTGTCTGCAGCTGGCACTGCGGCCGTGTGTGCTTTACTGCAGTCATCACCGGGCAGAGCCACTTCAAATATCTGATTGTGACCTGTTAAGTTTTGTGAAGGAAGCCAAGCTATTTTAAAGACATGTAGATCGAGGCTGCTTGGGTGTCGGTAAGAGTCACAGTCCAGGCGGCTGCCCCCCTTCTCTTCCGAGGAGATGGTGATCACACCCACTCGTCATAGAAACCATTTTTGCTACACCCTCCTAATCCCTAACCTGTCTAATTACACACCCAGTCCTCGCCCTTCTGAATCATTAAGATTCCTCCTTTCATTATGTTCACTGGATCTTGTTACTTTCCCAACAGAGTTTTCAAGCTAGTTTATGCTACTATAAGTCAAAATGTACCCCATCAGCCAGCGTCATAAAGAGTGCAGACTGACAAACTAGAAAAACCAGAAAGAATGGAGCAGGTGACCACACAAACAAGGAGCAAAACCACCTGCCTGCAGTTCTCAGGCATCCCACATTCTTCAGAAGAATCCGGTCTTTCATTAAGAATCTGTAAAATACAGTCAAAGGGGAGGTATTTCCAAACTATTTTTTTGTACAAAAATATATACTTGCATCTACATTGTCTCATGAAAGTGAGAATGAACGCAGTGGCCTGATGGCTACTCAGCCCTTCCCAAACAGTGTCAGTTCATTTTACAAAGCTCCCTTTTTACACTTAAGAGAAGTGTATGCATGCAAAGCAGTGCATGCGAGATCTAGAAATCTAAAGTCCAAAACTAAGCTTTAGAGTAATCAGTCACAGCGCTTTCTAGAGCATGATATTGGCATTAAGTAGAATATGGTTGGCGTGTTCATCTCAAATAAGCTTTATAATGATGGTGGTTTGTTATTATAGTCTGAGTTTCTGATGTTTGCAAAAGAAAATGTTCCTAATCACAAGGCAGGCTTGGTTTTTGTAAAAGTCCCACCAAATAACTCCGGGCTATGTTTAAAAGATAGCCCAGAATGTTCCATAAGTCGTCATTGCAACATTGAAAAGACCTCATGATGAATGACTTTCAGTTCTGAGTATGCATGCTCTCATCTCGAAAGCTTTGCACAAGTCGTTTCCTTTACCTTGCCACTTTCATCTCTCCCAGTTCTCAGCACTATTGTAATCACTGTCCCCAACATGATTCTCTCTACCAGCTATTCTTGAGTTCTCAGGTCCTGTTGACTTTGTTCTAAAACCTCCTGTTGCACCCCAAGGAGTCCTTATATAAGACAAAGAGAATGAGCTGTGCCTGTTCTCATTCCAGCATGCCAATGAGTAGAACAGACAAACCAATTGGATATCCAACTAGAGAAGGAATATACTGTGTGTGTGTGTGTGTGTGCGGTATAGTAATATTTCAAAGGAGAAACAGCAGATCATTCTGTTTCCAACAACTAACTCTCTCTCTCTCTCTCTCTCTCTCTCTCTCTCTCTCTCTCTCTCTCTTTCTTATACACACACACACCCCTTTTATCCTGACCAGAATAGTGCATGATCTTGTCTTAAGCCACTGCGCAACTTGCTACACTTGAACCTTGTATAGACCCAAATTACAGAAATGAAACCCAGAAACCTGTAACTGCGTTGCCACAAGAATATGCTTATAGGGCCTTCCTGGGAGCTTAGGGGTTAAGTCTCAGTGCTATCACTGCAATGGCTTGCGTTGGATCCCAGCCAGGGAGCTGACCCACATATGGCACAGCAGACCTCTCCTGTCTCACCCACGGCTCCCCTCAGCAGTGTATTTCAGTTGATCTGCCTGTTCTGTTCTCCACACTGTCTCTGGTGGACCCTCTCACCCCCCTGCACCTCTGGCCTATACCCCAGTTCTACATAAAAAAGAAAAAAGAATGTGCTTATAATTTAATAGGGTAGTTTGTTGGGTGCCAGGGTGGCTGCTAACAAAGTCAAAGGTAGAACAGGGGCCAATGTCTGATTGATCCTTGACTGCCAAGATCAAACTGATAATCCCAACAAGTGGAAAAGGGAGGCAACAGCAGAACACACCCACTTGTCGGTGTTCTTGCCTGGTGTGTGTTATTATACTAGTATTCTCCCAGCTCTAGTTCCATGCAGTAAACTGAAAGGAAAGCAGATCTACCCAAGTCACAGTCACAATTATCCTTCTTCCTAATCTGGGGGTGTGGACTAACTGAATTCCTGGACTTCTTTCTAGTTGAACTTCTGTTTGGCCATGGAAACCCCTTCCAGGTTACACCTAGAGGTACTTCCAAGATAAAGCTAATTAGATTACAGGCAGTCCTGCTTCGGGTTATGTTTACTTAATGGGTTTTAGACTTCAGTTCAGTTCCTATAATTTTAATTTGGAGTTCTAGAATGAAGGACAAAGGAGCATTTCCCCCATTTTTCTAATTAAAAAATTATAACCTATTCCAAACTGGTTTCTCTTCTAACTTCACCTTCTGCTATATAGCATGCTTTAATTTACTAACTCGACTCCTTTGATATATACTGCTAATGTGCTGCTAATGATGCCTCTTTCCCCTTCTATGGAGTAGATTCCCCATCTCATTTTTTCCATTGACCAATAGTTATTTGTTCTTCCACTATAGTTCCAAGATGAGCCCACAGAAGATGTTTATCATTTGTCTGCCTTTCTCCCACCATGAAGATAGATTGTATCTTATTTATCAACATACCCTTGGTGTATATTTGCTATATAGTAGGTGCCCAGTAAATACTGAGAAAATAGTGAAATAATTATGACTTATAGACTAATAAAATAAGCTTTCACATAACATAACAAAAAAGCATTTAGAGATGTCCCCGGAATATAGTTCCATAAAAATATTATATTTTAGATAATACTCATTATATAACATGTATGCATAATTATATATATATAAATAATATAAACATAATAAAAGTTTAAAACTGACAAAATTATGTGTAATATATGTTCTATATTTATTGCACATAATTTTACCTCGGAGGAAAACAATCCAATTTTTCAGTTCTGTTTTCATATTTTATTTTAAAGATTTATTTATTCATGCATAAAGAGCTGAGGTACAGGCCAAAGGTGCAGGAGGTGAAAGGATTCGCCAGCGACAGAGTGGGGAGCAGAACAGACAGATGGACCGAAGTACACTGCTGAGGGGAGCAGCAGGTGAGGCAGGAGAGGTCTGCTGTGCCATGTGGGTCCCCTCCCTGGCTGGGGATCGAACTCGGGCCACAGATGCTTCACGGTGCGGTGCTCAACCCGCTGCACCACTAGGGAGGCCCCAGTTCTGTTTTCATATTTGCCTTTCCAAAATCAAAGACAAATCTGAAAGTAAAGAGTGAGAGTTACCTTGAAGGTTGGGTTGGCTCAGAAGGGGCTGAGAAACATTAAGCACATGACTGCGTATGATACTGCTGATGTAGTTTTGGAAGATATTTGGTGGTGACAGTTTACTTTGGTAAAAAAGAGTGAAACAGCTTGAAGATTTGCTCAGACTTCCTGTGCCCATAGACCAACTTGTTCTCCCTTTATGGATTTTTGTAGCAATTTTTCAGCTTGTGCTATCTCTTTCCCATCATTGTCAGTGTTTGTTTTTGATCTACTTTGGAATTTTAACATTATAAATAAAGTCATGTTCCATGTGTGAGCTATAAAAACTGTTCATTTTCTTTCCTAACCTAATGGCTCCTCAGGAAGATTTTATGTCTTTGTAAATATGCCAGAATAGAACTGAGAGTGAAACTGTCTACTTTTATTCTGTGCAAAAGAATTAAATTCCTTCTCTTATTTACTTATTTTATTACTTGAATTATTTTTCTTAGATTGTTGTAGTCCCTGTATTTCTCCTGCCTCCATATCACCCGTAAGTCATCAGCATATTCCCTTGTATATACCCCTCCCCGGGTTGTTCTCCTCCCTCCCCCACCTTTGCTTTGGTTCTATGGTAAAAGCCCTTTTCTTAAAAGCATGTTTATTAATCAAGGAAAATTAGATACAGACTGAGTATTAGGTGAATATTTGTAATTATTTTTAATTTCATTGGTTGAAATAATGGTATTTGATCATTTTAAAGTCTTGATCTATTAGTCATATTGAAGCATTTATTGATGATATTATTTGCTACCTGAGTTTACTTTCAAATCCTCCCAAGAAAAAGAAATATGGAAGAGGCAGATATAGCTAAAGGAAGAATAGCAGAATGCTGATTAATAGCTAAATCTAAGTAAGGGGTAATCTGAGGGTTTTGTGCATTCTCTCTACTTTTATGTGTGCTTGAAATTTTGTGCAGCTAAAACTCATATTCACATTATATTGATTGGCTATTATCTGGTGAATTTTTTGCTTGAGATCCATGCATTGCTCTTCAGTCCACAAAGAGGCAAATTGTAGTACCCAGGATGCCCATGGACTGAAGTTATAGAGCAGAAAGATGGGTCCCTTCTTAGAGTGTAGCTGACTCACTCACTCAAATGTAGCTCAGTTTTCTTATTAATATGCAAGCACCCTAACTTTATTGCTTCATCCTGAAGCTCCATAGCATTTTGTACACCTATTAAAGGACGTTTAATATCATGGCTAGTTTGTCTCCATCTCCTGAATGCAAGATTGATTTATTATTATGGATGCCATGATTAAAAGGTCAGGTTCCAGAATTCAAGCACAGGCATTGAAATCCTGGCCCCTTTCCTGCTGAGCCATATGATTTAGAAAAGATACTTGTCCAAAGACTTCACATGCCTTGCCTGCATAATGGAAACAATGACAGAACTACTGCCATCGTCATGAGAATTGACTCTTACAAATAAGTATGTGCTTCACAGTTTACCGAATTGGTTAATTTTTCTCAGTTAAGTACATTTCCTTGAGAGAACCATTACTGTACCAAGTGGATTATTAGCCAGGCTTTTTAATTTTCTAATCACATATTCTATTCAGGCACCTGGGCTAGACTGGGGAACTTCCCAATAGCAGAGAAAACTTCCCCACTTCAGAGGAAAGTACCAGCACCCCTAACCCCATGCAACACTGCTCTGGAGAGGAAAGTGAGGTGTTCTCTACCTCTGGATTTCATGTCTGGATGGCCGCAGCTGCTTCCACTAAAGAGGGGCCAGTGTGGAGATAACTCTCTGTCTAGCTCTTGGAATTAGAAGTGAAGAGCGCCTTATCCTTGGCCTCCCATTGTACCAGACCATCAATTTGCCAAGAAGATCGATTTTCCCATACCCCACCGTCCAGCTCCCCCTGCTTCCAGACAACAGGAGTGCCCCTTCTCCACCTAGTTTTACCAACCTGGAGTCAGGTATTCACATCCAGGTGTTAGAACAGGCCTTGAAGATTAATAAAGTTTTACTTTATATCTGAATGTGTATATATTATATATGAAATCCCCAGATATAATAGTGTCTAGGTAGTAAAGTTAGACTTAAACATTGGCCATAAGTTTGCCTTTTTAAAAAAGATTTATTTACTTATGCATACAAGAACTGGAGTATAGTCTAGAGGTGAGTAGTGAGAGGATTCACCAGAGACAGAATGGAGAGAACAGGCAGATCCACCGAAACACACTGCTGAGGGGAGCAGAGGGCGAGGCAGGAGAGGTCTGCTGCGCCATGTGGGTCAGCTCCCTGCCCAACAGGAGATCAAACTTGTACTGCAGTGATTGGTGATAGCTTGAGAGCCCTGTGTCTTCAACCTCTGTGACACCAGGATCACACAATTTTCAATAGAGTTAAGATAGTTAATATGTTTCGTTTATCATATATGTGCATGTTTGTATGTGTGCACATATGTGTACACACACATATATATACACACACACATTAATGTCTCCAAGATAGTGCCTATTACCACGGCTTGACGTGTTGTAATTGGCGGTTACGTGGTATATCTTGTTATCATGGTATCTTAGATTCAATAAGAAGCACTCTAATTAAATCTTCAATATAATATTTGACTTAAGTAAAATTACAGGCTTTGGTGATTTACTGGCCCACAACTCTAAAGGTGTTTTCTGGATCCACGAAAAAAAACTTACGGTGTTTCTGCCTTTCTCAAATGTACTATTTCTAATTACAGATAAAATCAACATAAAGATGAGTTCTTTGAAATCCTGAATTTTGATTAGGCTCTTTCCTAAGCGTCATTGGTTCTGCTTGTGTGAGTCATGGGGTGTGTGTCCTCAGTTCCTGCCCTTCCCTCTCAATCCTGTGGGTTTTCCTAATGGAGTGGCTGCCTCATAGAATACATTCATTTTCTTTTATACATTCAAACTGCCTTCTCCACCATTTCAGCCCTGACACCCAGTCACCTGGTGACTCACACCAGCATGCCCCAGAGCGCCTGACTTTCTGGAAGCAGTATGATCTACACCCCTAACTTAGTCTTCCGATAAGTTCTTTGTTCTCTTTTCTTCTGATATGCTGAACTTCAGCCCCACATTCCTCTTTCCCAGGAAATGTGCCTTTGCCCAAACAGTCTTCTGCAGAAACCATGATGCCTAGTCAATGCTCTCGACAGCACAGCTACCTGCAACATTGTTGTCACCGAAGAGGGAAAAGCCTTGGTAAAGTTCAGATCCTCAGGGTCAGGGACTTTCTTGATTTTCATATTCTAAAAATGAGGTTCAGCAGTGAGGGACTCATCCAGAGCAATGCATGAGGAATGGAGTGAAGAAGAAAGCCTTGGCTGAGGACACAGCCCTTTGTCCAGGGAGTAGTTAATTACCTCTTCCCTTATTTAAATTACCTCCAACTGCAGCTTATAGAAGAGCAGATAAATTACAATACTGGACAGCGATCCTTCCCTTTGGAATCTTTCCAGATTACAATATAAGTGTATGAGGATGTACTAGACTTTGCTATTATAACCAGAGACTGATGGCTTTATAGGAATAGCAATGTGGTGGGAACATGGAGCTTGAAGGAATACTTGCATATGACTTCATTTATATCAAGAATCAGTTGTCCACATGAAGAGTAGTGGAAAGGATCTAAGCATACTCCAAGCTGTATCCATGGCCTCCCTTCAATCAGACATGGATGGGTTCCTCATCTTTGAGCCCTTAGATGCTTTCTCCATATGGAGATCCTCCCTGGCTGGATTCATACAGCATTTATCCTTGCCTGTAAAATCATATGCCAGTGACTTTGAGACATATTCTCCCCGGGAGAATGCTGTTTGTTGAATAGCTTGGCTAGCTCCCTTTGAGCAAAACCATACCAGAACACATACAGACAAGCCAAAAAATGATCCATTAATTTTGTCTCAAATAAAGCCAATAAAATAGAAACCTAACAGACTTAGCTCTCTAGCCTTTCCCTCTCTAGACAAGTGTCAAGCCTTCATCATATGCCCGCGTAGATGCTCTCTAATATGGTAGAGAGAAACCAGCCTAAACCTCCCTTCTCTCCTCTGCTCATTCTCCTTTTAACATAGTTTCCTCCAGAAGTCTCACCTCTCTGTCTCTGTTACTAGATACCAGCCCTTCCCCCACAAGTTGGCAAGTCCTGAGTTTCTTCTTGTGTATTGTGAATTTTCACAATCCCCAACTGAGTTGTTTTCTCCTCTGTCTCTTAAAACTACTAGATAAAGCAAATGGAGGAACTTTTAAAGGAGGGAGAGAGGACATCTGGATTAAAGACACAGTTTCCTTGGTTTTTGGTCTTACTTTGGATGCCCTTGACTACCTGTAAGGGTTAACTCCTTGTGCTTAGCATTGGCTCAGAGAAAAGATGTTAAATCTGTCCAGCAGACATACAAGAAGGAATTTAACCTGGTAGCCCGAAGCAACAAAGCTTCCTGTGAAGGTATACTAGGTCTACCTTCTCTATTTTGGGAGAAATGTAATCCTTGACCTTGACCCTTATGTATGTAGATACATTTCCCACTGAGCATCAGTTGCTATTGTAGAACCTCCAACTCAGCCTACCCTAGTGTGTTCTCAGCCATTTCTGGAGGCCCTAAGATGTCCCACAGTTTTCCCAAATAAGTAACATCTGCTATTCTTTTTCTTTTTGACTTAAAATAAGATATCTCCAGAATGTACAGTGTGAGGTTCCTGCCAGAATTTGCTGCATTTCTCTTCCCATCACCAGGTATCCAATGCCTGAAGTTGACCTGTGCCAACCACACTGGCTTATGATACTCTACTAAAGAGGGAAAACCCCTTTACCCTATACCCATGGTTGCATCAATCCAGCATAGACATTGCCAAGTAGTACCGCCACATTCCCAACACCTATGAGGACTGTATGTGAAATCCAGTCCTTTTCCACTCAGAATTCCTCCAGTTACACCAGAGAACCCTTCTCTGATACCCTACCTCCCCAAATCCTCTTCTCTGTCTACTCCCAGACACTCCTAATTTGCTCCCAGCCCCTCCCCAACTAGCCCACTTTTAAAACCTTGTGCTTTATTTTGAAACCTTCCATTCATAGTTTTACATTTTTGAAAGTTGCAATATCATCACCTAGATATGTCTGTATGGACTTTGCTCTGTGTTTCATCTTTATCTCTTAGGGAAGGAAGAGTGTAGGGGAAAAGGAAGGCAACTGGGGATGTGATTAAAAGAGAAGACTGCGAAGATTTTTGATTAAGCACCAAACTGCTTTCAAGTGACAAGGCTGGCTGGCTAATTACCAACTCCAGTGCCAAGGGAGGGCCTTGCAATATGTTTTTGTCCCAGAATTGTTCATATTAGGCAAGCTAGGAATCGCGTATTATGTGTCTTTCCTGGGCTGGGCAGCTCTTTGTGGCAGAGTTCTCAAATTAAATGATGGCATAGGTCCCAGTGAGTGTCACCGAATAGAGTGAGATTGCATGAAAGGTCTAGGGAGTCACAAGTGATTGAGCTAAATACCCGATCACCCAACAGCCTCTAGAAAAATGACTCAAATACACATTAATCTCCTGTTCTGTGTCCCTAAATAGATCTTTTGTTTGCCTTGTCGCATGTACAAAAGAAAAGCATGGTTTGAGACAAAGGAAGGAAGGGAGACAGGGAAAAAGAGAAGGAAGGTAGAAGGTAAGCTAATGAAAGAGCTATGTACGCTAAATCCTCTCCTTCAGTTGTTTTGCTTCTGTATTGAAATTGCACTTTCAAAATCTGGGCAAGGGTTTCACTCAAACAGGCCAAGGAGCAACTCCATTTCAGTAACACTAAAACCAAGGTTCTCTTTAACTCACAAATGTCTTCATTGTGCCTTTCGTCTTTATGGTCCAGTGTGGTATCCACTATTTACTCAGTGTTTAAATGAATGACGGTGATAATTGCGTGGGTTTGTGTAGCTCTTCACAGCTTTCAAAGCCAGTGTACATATATAACCCCATTTGATCTCAGCGACTTAGGCAGATCAGGTGTTCGTAGCCCTATGACATAGATCAGCAGTTCTCCAACTTGTTTAGGGTTAGGGGGCACCAGAGTTCATGGTGCCTTTAAGGAATGGCGTGAACTACTGACATTTTAAATTACAGAGCAACTAATTGTAAGCTCTGGGGCAGGTAGTGTCTGACTATTGGCCAAGCCTGTGGGCTGTTATTGGTGGAGACCAGGAGGGGCTGGATTGGGTGGGGATGGAAACAGAGTGGAATCAAAAGCACAGACTTCTCTACTGGTTGATTGAAGGTGTAGCGGGATCAAATTCAACAGGATGAGCAGGAGCCTAAACCAGGCCAAGTAGGAGACTCAGACTAACAGACAGGAAGCTGCAGAGAAAGGGGTAGGAAGGCTGAGTATTTAGATCGTGAACAGGACTGGGGTCCTGGGCTCCTGCTGCTGTCACGATGGCTAAGTGGGAGCGGGCAGGGGCCATCTGTGATAAAAGTGCAGGATCAGCAGGAACGGCAAGTCCAAACGTAAAGAAAAAATATTTAAGAATGGAAATTATTCTCCTGTATTTGCTTTCTCTGAAACTGAAGAAAAGAACGCAGTTGCTACATTTTAGCAGCAGAACAGCTCGATTCAAGTCAAGGAACACCAGCATTCCAGAAAACCACAGCAAATGCCGCTAAGTGAAAATACTTATGCTTAGAAAAGTTAAGTGACTTTCTCACTATCACACAAGTATTCAATGACGTATTTAGAGTTTGGTTTTTCCCAAGGGAACCTTCTACTCTCTTTAAACTAAATGAGCATAATGAGCACAAGCATTCGAAAGACTGTTTAATAACAAGGGGGCAAAGGAAACGCGTTGCGATGCAAAGGTTCTGCAATGGCAGATCACCTGAGCTGTCTGCTCTGCACAGGGTCCCGTGACACTGCATCCCAGTGACAGTGCTTTGAAAGTGCCCAGCGGTGACACCATCGTCCTAGGATGAACCCCATGTACAGATGGGTAGCAATTCACGTAGCTATTTATTCAGGTCTCGTTGGGTATTTTTACTTTCTTTAACTATATTTTGATCTAAAATAGGGTCATGTAGGCCAAATCCAGCCCAGAGCCCTTTTTGTATATTGAGTTTCACTGGAACACAGCTGTGTCCATTCGTTTCCCTGTTGGGTATGCAGCAGCTTTTGTGTGACTCTCTGGCCCTTTACAGAAAAAGTTTTTTGACTCAAACTTTTGAGACTCAAAAGCTGACTCTCAAAGTGGGTCTTTTTTTTTTTTTAAATATTTATGTTATTTATGCGTACAAGAGATGGGGGAGGAGGGGCTGGGTTGTTGAGAGGATTCACCAGAGACAAAGCAGGGAGCAGAGCAGGTGAATCTACTGAAACACACTGCTGAGGGGAGCAGCGGGCGAGGCAGGAGAGGTCTGCCGGGCCATGTGGGTCCCCTCCCTGGCCAGGGATTGAACTCATTATGCTGCAGTGGATACCGATAGCTTCATGGTGCTGAGACTTAGCCCTGCGCCAGAGAGGCCCTCAAAGAGGTTCTTAAGATGCAAGTGGTTCTGCTGTAAGGACTGGTAAAGAATGATTTGCAGAAATGGACAACTTGAACCCAGACCAGTGGGAGAGGTGAGATGCTCCGTCACTCTCACGAGATTCTGTGGAGTTGAAGGGTCTTCCCAGAAGACACTCAAGAAATGAGCATCATACACTCATCACTTCTCTATCTGGCTTTGTGGGAAGGGGAAAAGGCCTCAAATGAGTTGTCCCTTGAATTAATTTCCTCATTTCACATGGATTTGACTTTTTCACTGTAAAGTGGCTGGAGATGACCAAAGCCTCGCACTTTGCTCCCAGCTTAAAAAAAAAAAAAAAAAAGCCTTTTGTGATAAAACTTGTTTGCTGAAAATACTACTTTGCTTGGGAAAAGGGTGACTTCAACTACAGAAGGTGAGGTCCATGGCTTGTGCTTTACACATCTATCACAGGCCCCAACACAGGGAAAATAAGTGAGTTATTTTAAGATGTTGTTTTCTCAGTTAAAAAAGTGTTTTCAAATATATTTAAGCAATCTATTTACAGCATGCTCCCAAATGAGTGAATAGCTGTACACATGCAGAAAAAGCTAGAAGTCAATACAGTGACATGGTAACAAAGTATTTCTCTGTTTGGATTATGTCTTACTTTTTCTTACTTTTTCTTGGTACTTTTCTCCAAAATGTCCTTCAAGAGTATTTATATTTTTTTAATTAAAATATCGCACATGCTATTTTTTAAACTGTTTTGAAATGCCTGAGGAAAAGTAAATGCTTTAAAATGGTTTTCACCCTGAGATAATCTGTCTTTTCTGTTATTTTTAATTTTTTTTCTAGAAAGTGGCATAACATCACCAAACCATATTATGTGATGCAAGGTAATTGCAAGATACAGAATGTATGTGTAACCTGAATTATACCCCCTTTTACCTGTCAGCCATAATTTCTTCTTGTTTTTATTTCCTCCACTAGTTAGAACAACTGGCTTTAACCTATGCAGAATAATCCACTTTTATATCAAATTACTTATAATAAGAAGGGTCTCCCCTAAATAAGCCTCCTCATCCTAATTAGCTCCGTCTTCTCTCTCCCATTCCCTGGAATCTGGGCTTACCCCAAATTCCCAGTCTCTACTCACACACCTAATGGTCATAATTTTACTTGTGTCTCAATATATATGTCTCAGATACTCTAGCACAGTCATTTCTAAACTTTAGATGTATAAGCCCATATATTCCAGCTTTACAAACTTTCTCCCCAGGTATTTTTATATTCTTATGTCAGCTAATTCATATTAATATTAATTAATGTTAACTAATTAATATTAAAGCCACACATATTCACATTTTTAAGAGAATGTTTCCTATAAGTTATACATCATGAAATCTTTCACAAAGCACCCCTTAATGATGCTCTCTTCCCTCCTCCTAGCCCTTCCCTGTGGCAGTACACTCCAAGAAAGCAATCTTCCTCAAATTAGCAGGGACTTTTTTCTTGCTAAGATATTGGAATTCTAAAGAACTCTAAACATTAGTTTGTTTCACACTTTATAGGTAAGATAACTCAGACCCGTAACAATGTTTTGTATTTGGGGGTCACCATGTAGCTAGCCAAAAAGTTTGTAACTGAAATGCCACAGTAAGTTGAGTGTTACCGCTTTATTCCTGATGGGTGGGACTAGACCACCTGGAAGGAGTCTTCAGGGTTAACTATGTGAAGGATAAGAGAAGTGTGATTCTTTTCCTCCTTCTACAAAGTGAAGGGATCTTTTGGTAGGAAAGAAACAGACAAGTCTTGGTAAATTCTTTCCTGCCGTATTCTCTCTTAGTGAACTCAGTTTATTCACTTTGAGGCCCATTTCTGTTTTCATGGCCTGAGTTTGCTGATTCAGGCAGATCGTTATTTAAAATGACTTTCATGTAACCTCTCCATCACTCCAACTGCCTCTCTTCCAGAGGAAGCCATTTCTCTGAACTAAGTCTCTTAAGTTCCAGCTCTCTCAATGCCGGAACAAAAATTCAGACACATTAAGGATCAGAATCTAAGACATTTGGGATAACAGCATACACATTCCTCCTCATCACCCCAGCCTCGCTTACAGCAGTTCCTGAATAGTCCATGTATGCAAGAGATGGGAGTTCACCCCGTGATGGCAGAAATCACCCTGCAATGGTAACAACTGCCATACTCTGAAATAACTCGTGTTTATGAATGCTTTGCCTCTGGCACAGTTTTTTTAAAATATTTATTTATGCATACAAGAGCTGGGTTACAGACCAGGGGGTGAGAGGATTCACCATAGGCAGAGTGGGGAACAGAACAGGCAGATGGACTGAAACACACTGCGGAGGGGAGCAGTGGGCGAGACAGGGGAGGTCTGCTGTGCCATGTGGGTCAGCTCCCTGGCTGGTATTGAACTTGTGATACAGTGGCTGAGGATTGCTTCACAGTGTGGAATCTTAACCCCTTGTGCCACCAGAGAGGCCCCCGGCACGGTTTATAACAAATAGAATGTTATTGTCTTCCCTGAAGGCACATTGAGAGGCTGGGTAGAGAGTGAGAACGTCTTTTTCTTTCTCCGTCTGTGCGTCCTTGGTCTCTTGTCTTTTTCTCTTCACACTATCCAAACACCATACTCTCCACCACCATGACTCCCACCCGGTAACCTGGAGCCAGTGCCAAGTACCCTTCAGATAACAGAGCTCCTTCCTGTTGTCCTGATACTGGTTTCTGTCCCAGGCACTTGGCAGGGTTTTCATGCCAGGAGGAAAGGAGTCACTGACAGTTCTAAATTCACGCCTCAGTGCTAAAAATCTGAGCAAATATGATTTTTTCTTAAATCAGTTTTCTCTTCTGTTAATTTCTTTGTTTCTGAATGTTGCATTTGCCCACTTGATATCTGGGAAGAGCAGCTGAATTTTTCATCCATATCACAAGGTTGCGCTTAAGCTGGTAAATACAGGAATACGAGCAGCTTAGCCACTCGTAAAGTTATTGGAATACAGAGTGTGTTACCCCCAGTCCTGTCCCCATGCTCCCCTTCATAGAGGTTGAGCCAGTCTCTCCCCTCAGAAATCATAGATCCCCCCAAACAGACCACAGCTGTTGTACATTCTGATTAATCAGAAGCCAGTATTGAACATTCAAGGCTGTTAAACGTTTTGAATGCTGCTCTGGCATTATTACGGTGTTGGGATTATAATACGTGTTATTAAACTCCTAGCCCAGTGGTTCTCAAACTTGAACATGCGGCACCCAGAGGGCTAGTAAAAACCTACTCTTGTGGGCCCCACCCTCATATTCTGATTTAGTAGGCCCTGGGTGGGGCCTGAGAACTTGCATTTCTCCCATTTCCCAGGCAGTGCTCACACCAGCACCCCCAGTGCACTGGTCAGGCAGCTCCCTTATAGAGGCATACCTCTGGAGCAGTGCTTCTCAAATATCCGTGAGCACAAGAATCACCTCGGGAATCTTGTACAGATTCTTAGTCAGCAGATCTGGGATGGAGCCTGAAGTTCTGCATTTTAAATCCAGCTTCCAGGTGATGCCAATGCCCATACATGACCGTTGATAGCAAGATCTTAGTGCACTGAGAATTCACCCTTCTCCACATAATGAAAGTCCTACTTACAGATCCTTTAGGGGCCTCCTTATGGCCTAGGGGTTAAGTCTCAGCACTATCACCTCTATGACCTGAGTTCGATCCCCGACCAGGGAACTGACCCACATATGGCACAGCAGACCTCTCCTGCCTCACCCGCTGCTCCCCTCAGCAGTGTATTTCAGTCAATCTGCCTGTTCTGTTCCCCACCCTGTCTCTGGTGAATCCTCTCACACCCTCCCACTGTGGCCTATACCCCATATCTTGTATGCAAAATAAATGTCTTTTTTAAAAGAATTTAAAAAAAACCCTTCATTCATCCTCTCTGTGTAAAATTCTCTCTTATCCTCCTTTCATTTACTATTCTTTTATTAAAAAATAATTTCTTTTACTTTGTCCTCTTTGCTTTTCTTCTCTCCTCTGCCTCTCACCAGCTTTCTTCTCTCCCTTCGTTTCTTCTTTTCCTTCTCATTCTCTGTTTTTCTTGATTTTACAAGATTTAAAATTCCACACCCATGCATGGTATTTCTCTCCAGGATAATTAAAAAAAAAAAAAAAAAAAAAGACAGGACACAACAACCCTGACTTCTGAGGAAGAGACTCCACCCAGACAGTCCTGGAGCTTTATGGTTCCCACAGTGAGGTCAGAAATGAGTCTAGGAAAGTACATATGAGATCATGTCAGGGAAACAAAGAAAGCTGTCAAACTGAAAGGGGAAATGTTGTCACCCTTTTCTAGAAAAATGCTTCACCAAGAGCTTTTCCTCAGAACTAGAAATTTGCTATGTCACACATTAAGCATTCTCATTGCAAAACGCAAAAGAGGTGTGTTTCTGTGAAGTTGGCCATTTTCTAGAATTTGGTTGTGCTTAGTTCCAGTTGGAAATAAACAGACATGAGCCAGCAACTTGGCCACTCCCTGCCTTGGGTTGGGCAAGCTGACTAGTGGCAAATTCTGTGGAAAATCTACAAGCCCTGGTGCTGAAGGTGGAAGTTCAGGCCCAGCCTTGCTCAGCTTCCAGGAATACATGGATGTAGCTGGTGTTTGTTGGTTTACGCAGTAGCTGTGTTTGAGAATTATTTCTATACCATGTTCTCTCCAAACGTAATGGAGAGAAGTTCAAAAGAGCTGGTTTGAGAGGGGAACGGACGGTAGAATTGGTAGATGTCTTCTTGATGCAGAGTCCAAAGAGAATTCACTCTGAATTCAACTCCACCAATGCCATCCTGTGTCCTCAAGGACCTACGTATTTCAGGTAACCCTGTTTCTTCCTATATGGCAGAATCTCAAGGCATGAACTCTAAAATTAATTCAAGCAGGAGAACTTACTCTCACTTGCTTGCCCCAGGTCATCTCACCTGTAGAATACAAATAATCACCTTCAGTAACTGGGTACTTGTAAGATAACACAAATGAAAATGGTACCTAGAACTGTGCTCAAGCCATGCTTTCCACTGGAGACTTAAAAGATGTTCAATATATATCCGCATCCTACTTGCCTTTCAGTAAAAAAGAGAAGAAGGAGGGGAAGGAACTGATAGGACCTTCCATTGATAACCAATGTGGAATTTCTGGCTGTGATGGTAGAAGCATCAGAATGAGGGGTCTCCAACTCAAGTGCTGATACAAGCCAGGCATGTACTGCACCCAGAGGCAAAGAGAAAAGAAATAAAATGTACACTGCAAGAAGATGTTAGGAAAAATTCGAATTCTTTCATTGTAGTAGAAGAAAAATAGCTACATACCCAAAACAAAAATGGTACATTGTCCATACATCTCTAATACTGAAGATAGTAGGGACAAGGATCAAGTTGCCTGAAATTGTAAGGTGCAGTCACTGCTCTCTCCATCTGCAGTTTTCCTACTTTCTCCACCTGCAGCACAGAACGGAAGGCCCAGGGTTGCCAAATCTTAGGACTTTTTTCAAAATGAGAGAGAAGTTTCGTTTATTCCTAAAAATGCCAAGTCCCAGCAGTATAGTATGGTCGGTTGAAGGTAGTTTTGCCTCAAGCTTCGCATAATAAGCATTTTTGCTGCATAACTAATGGGCCATAAGGCAATTTTCTATAAAAGAGAAAAGAACTGGTTTACGGTTTGGTTTCATTTAGCTGGCTTGATGCTCTGATTTTACACTTCCAGTGAGTTTGATCATTGAAAAAAAATTTTAAATGTGTAATCAAAAGACTTGGGAGACAAATGCTTAGGAACCGTTCACAAAAGAAAATCCATTCTCTGCAGGTATTACTATGTACCTATACACATCTGCAAACATATTCAAAGACTAGTTCTGGCAATATAGTCATATTGGAAGATTTTGTATTTTGTTAACTTTTCAAGTTTCATAGTGTCCTTTTGTGCTACTTCTATTTTTTGTGCTTTTCTTTTATATGGAAAAGTTACTTTTTGGCTATAGTTATGTGGTAGAAATGTTTGCAGCAAAACTGCTCGCAGTGAACTTGCATGGGGCAAAACCAACCTTATGTCTGCTGAACTAGAATGTGCCTTCAAAGGCTGTGGACAGCCCATTCACGACCTGTGCTGCTTTTTCCTCTGGTGTTCTGATGGAATATCTACACTGAATTACTGTTTGCTTTTCATTTTCTAATAGATACAAATGCCAGTTCAGAAACATGAACTTGAAAAGTCAGGACAGCTTGGACTTGGAATTGTACACACTCTTGATGAGACTTTACCTGCTCATTCTCACCGTATTCCTAGGAGGTATTATCCCCATTTCACAGATCAGGAAATAGAAGCTATGTAAGTAATAAATTGTTCAAGATTTTACAAGAGTAGCACTCATATTTGAAACCCAATTACTCAATTCAACTTTAAAGCTATTATATACCTGTATAAAATGGGAAAACAACATTTGTCTGAGTCAAAAACTAATTTTCCTTCCATGTTCTCCCTTGATACATATTCAGCAATTAAGAGACTTGGGAGCAAATTTAGATCACTGGAATGCCAATTGGTAAATGGATATTTCAGAAATAAAATTTCCCTCTCCTAAATTTAGATTTCCTCATTTTATACCTTATGTAAGAAGATTTTATTTTATTTTTTTAAGGATTTATTTATTTATGCATACAAGAGCTGGGGTACAGGCCAGAGTCATGGGAGGTGAGAGGATTCGCCAGCGACAGAGTTGGGAGCAGAACAGGCAGACTGACTGAAATACACTGCTGAGGGGAGCAGTGGGTGAGGCAGGAGAGGTCTGCTGCGCCATGTGGGTCCCTTCCCTGGCCAGGGATTGAATATGTGCTGCTGTGCCTCAGATGCTTCACAGTGCAGTGCTCAACCAGTTGCACCACCAGGGAGGCCCATGAGAAAATTTTAAATACCGATAATGATGTTAGGTCATAGTTCTTACAATTTGACAAAAGTGGAGAAAGTTTTATTATAGTGTATCTCAAAGCCCTCCAGTTAAGTATCAGAAATACCAACAATTTAATATCTTTAAACAATAAAGGAATTTGGTGTCTAAGAAAATGAAAATTCCAGACTTAAACTGAGTTTCTCACAGTGCTTACTCTAATGAATTAAATCCCACTGAAAAACAGTGAAACATGTTTCCCATATGTCTGTTCACCACTTTTAAAATATTGACCCCAAACAAGGATTCAGTTCCCCATGTGTCTTAGCCTAGCTGCCTGCCAACCTCTTGTTTATATCCAGATGGTGAAAGAGAAAATTTTGGTAACTCTGTCTCGAGTGCTAGTAATTGCTTTCTTGCTCTCTTCAGTAGCTATAATATTCTAGATGGAATTCCTGGCTTGGTTAAAGTAATGAGGTCTAACCCTGGATTTAAGGCTAGTGTAGTCTCATACGGACAACATAGTTGATGTAAAATGGAGAAGGAATACATTGGCCCATAGAAAAAAAAAACCTGTGTGTTTTTGGTGGCAGAAGAAATAGGTGCTTGGGGGGCACTTGACAAGTACTTGGTACAAAACCAGCCCGGTCCATGGTTCTAACAAGAAATAACCTACTGTATGCATCAGCTGCTAAATACGTAAGGGAAGGCAGGCAGCTCATTCCTGTGTATGGAAAAACTACAAAGAAGGATATTGCTGTTTTTATTAGACTATATCATTCTGTTTTTTCCCAGTTTCTGTTGTTTTTGTTGCTCTAGAGATTTGAGAAACATTGGCCATGACCATGTCTGCATTTTTTTTTTTTCTGACAGTGAAGACTGAAAAATACTGTGTGCAGGGTTTGGCAAAATATCACTCTTTTTGTTAAGTTCCACCACCTAACAAAGGCCTGTACTTTCTTAAAAGATTATAAAGACAAAAAATAGGCAACAAAGATTGCACGTGGCCCAGAAAATCTAAGATATCATCTTTTTTTATTTTAAGATTTATTTATGCATATAAGAGCTGGAGTACAGGCCAGCATCATGGGAGGTGAGAGGATTCACCAGAGACAGAGTGGGGAGCAGAACAGACAGGTGGACCGAAATACACTGCTGAGGGGAGCAGTGGGCGAGGCAGGTGAGGTCTGCTGTGCCATGTGGGCTCCCTCCCTGCCAGGGATTGAACTTGTGCTGCTGTGCCATGGATGCTTCATAGTGTGGCGCTCAACCAGCCGTGCCACCAGGGAAAGCCCGCTATCATCTCTTATACAAAAAGAGTTTGCTAACCCCTCATCTCCAGTACGTAAAAGTTGTTTCTTTTACTTCCTAAAAAATTGGGGCAAAATAACAAAATTCAGGGGAATTTCTGAACCACCAGGGAAGTCCAATATCATCTTCTATACAGAAAAAGTTTGCTGACCCCTGATCTCCAGTATATAAAAGTGGTTTCTTCACTTCCTAAAAATTGGGACAAAATGACAAAGTTTAGGGGAATTTATGATTTAATACACCAAATTTATGAGAAACCTGTTATCTAGGTTGAGACATTAGTGTTTTCCTCAACTGAAAAATAATCTCTTTTTAATTCTAAATGAAACTATCTTTCCCCTATTTAATATTATCTCATTGACTTCTCATATGGTGCTTGTGCACTTGGGGAAGAGAGAGGGGGGCTTGGAAACAATGATAAAAATCAGAACTCGATTACTGGTTCTGCATGCACAGATTATGGTTGGCTGACTTGGCTGACCACACATTAACTGGTCATGGTCCAAAGTGAAGTTAACGCCTGTCAAGTTCTAGATTCTGAGATGCCATGTTCAATGATGTCACAGAGAAGTTACCCTTATATTCCAGCTAGGACCCTAATTAATAAGCAACAGCTCCGGTGAGCCAACTAACCAAGAGTGTTGTCAGCAGCTCCCAGGGGTAAATCATGATGAAGAATATTAAAAATATGGCAAGTACTTATTTGTCTTCACTGGTATTTTTCAAGAAAACATTTTGAGAACAGATTTGATACATTTCTATAATTATTTCCACCATCCAGTGCTCCCTCACTGCTCTGTAGTGAGGGGAGTTTTTTAAAGTCCTGCTCTTTGTGTTGTGTGAGGAAGACATTGTCTAAAGGAGTAGGCAAGGTATACATTGATCAAAAAGGGTCTTGTTCCTCCTGATTCTTATGTCTTGTTTTGATTTTGACTGGATTCAGTCCAGCTTCTCACATATTATACCCTACACCTGACTGCACTGATTCCACCTTTAGCTGTCCCTGGAAAATTCGATGGCTGTAAAAGTCCACATATTTCTCTTATCCTAGGAAAGAAAACAGACTCTAGACATGCCTTGGGGTTGGAAAACAATGACCAGTAGTAGCAACAGCTCCTTAGGTAACTGTTTTATAAAACCACTATCTAAAACCATATTCTGAAGCCAGGTCTCAGTATGGGAGGCCAGGAGCTGGAGGAGGGGAAGGCCTAGAACCTGGGCCTTCCATCTACCAGCTCGCTCAAATTTAGACTTCTGACATTTTGTGGCTCCACATAAGGTCACAAAAATAAGATGAGTCTGTTTGAAAGAAGGCATCTGTGACAAAATATTTTGAAATAGTTCACAGTTGCTAATGCTTTTTGTCATTATTTTAATCTTCTGAGAATTCTGAAAAGTAACCTAGGCTCTCAGTCGTCTTCTGAGAAACGCTTTCCAGCATCTCCTCAGAAATGTCTCCTGAGGGCTTGTTGTCTCCTCATGGAGGTGGGCTTGATTACCCAGAAGCAAGTGAGAAATGGAGGCTTGGCCTGGCTCTCCAAAAAATTACCTTTATTTTAGAGGAATATCGGTAAAGGAAGAAAGTGTGTCTTCATTGAGCCGTCAGTTTTCCCTGCTTGGAAGTAAACCAAATAGCAGCGTGACTGTCGAGACTCCCCTATGGAATTACACTACCCCTAACTCCAGTGGTAGGTCCTGCTTGACTAAATCCAATTAGGGCACCCTCGTGATTTCATGTAGTAGTTGAGGAGAAGGACAAGTGGACTCCAGTCAGACTGCCTAGGTGAGTAAACCCAACTGTACCAGTCAGCTAGTTGACCATGAAAAAGTTAACAAGCTTCAGCTTTTTAATTTGTAAAATGAGGATCATAATAATTCCCACTCCATAGTGTGGTTATAAAGATTAAAGAATCCCAGTGACAGAATAAATGAGCTACCATTGTAGCTGTAATTCTACTGAGAAAAGAAAGCTAACTTTTGAACAGAATACTGTCTCTTGGCAAGTCATTCATTCACCACTAAACACTCCATGAGCATTCACCATGTGCCAGTTCAGAGCTGCTGAGGCACAGGGATGAATCTGGATTGAAATCTGTAGAGAGTTTAGGGGGGAAGTAAACCATGCGTGAAATAATAAATGAAAGACACTGTTCATGAAGCAAACAAGTATGACTACACTGCTCTGGTGTTTCAGAAAGAGAAACCAAAAGAAATGTTCTTATACCCTCAAGAATTTAGAAACGTTTGGAGAACTGTCGGTTAGGTACCTAGCAGAGACTTTGAAAACTGAGAATCACTTTCTTCAAGGTTTTATGAGATGCCCATGCACATTTCCTTATTTATGTTCTGGTCTTAGGATGAATTCAAAGCATTTCTAAAAGCTGCTGGAAGCAAACTTGTGGTGGCTAAATTTTCAGCAAGATGGTGTGGTCCATGCAAAAGGATTTCTCCTCTTATTCATGTAAGTATTGCTAATATTGATTTCATCATTCCTTCATCCCCCCACTTCATAGAAGGAATTTTAATTCCCCAAATAAGTTTTTCTCATAATCTTAGGTATGGCATTTACGAGCCATTATGGAATTATGGTTTTTTGAAGCATTCAAAGAACCAAAAGATAATATACCAAGATTTAATTAGATAATTGGTTCACAGACCAGAAATTTAATGCTACTTGTCTAGATAATTCTCCCAGTAACATCAATAAGTGAAAAAGAGTTCACACCTTCTCAGATTCCCCTAAGTCCTTTAATGTGTTGTAAACCAGTGTTACCTCAATAAAGGGGAAAAAAATCTAGTTTGCACTCATCACCATGAAACTTATCCCTTTTACCCAATGTACCCACCCCAGTTCACCCTTCTCTACTGGTAACTACTATTTTATTATTGTAGTCTGTTTGTTTGTTTCTGTTCATTAGTCTTGTTTCTTTACCACATATGAGTAAAACCATAGTGTTTGTCTTTCTTCATCTGACTTCTTTCTTCTTTTTCGCTTTATGTGTGTAGAACTAGGGTGTAGGCCAGAAGTCCAGGGGGTGAGAGAATTCACTAGAGACAGAGTGGTGAGCAGAAGAGGAAGATTACTGAAATGAACTGCTAAGGGGAACAGCAGTTGAGACAGGAGAGGTCTTAGACCTTAGTGGTGATATTGCTGAGACTTAACCCCTAGGCCACCAGGGAGGCCGCTCCATCTGACTTACTTCCTTAGTGCGATACTCTCTAGGTCCATCCATGGTCTTATAATTGGCAGAATTTCATCATTTTTTATAGATGAGTAGTATTCCATTATGTATCTATATCACATTTTCTTTACATACTCATCTACTGTCATAGGCATTTGTATTGTTTCTGTAACTTAGCCACTGGGAATATGCTGCAAAGATCATAGGAGTTCATATCTCTCTTCAAATCACTGTTTTCATATTTTCAGGTAATAACCTCACAGCTAGATGATATGCTATTTCTCTTAATTTTTGAGGAATCCTGATACTGTTTACCATAGTGGCTGTACCAATTACATTCACACCAACAGTGTAGGAGGGTTCCCTTATCTCCAAATATTTGCCAACGCTTGTTGATTGTTGTGTTTTTGAGAATAGCCACACTAAGAGGCATGAGGGAAAATTTCATTGTATTTTGATTTGCACTTCCCTAATAAGGGATGCTGAATATATTTTCCTCTGTATGTCTTCTGGGAGAAATGTCTATCCTCTGCCTGTTTTATCATCAGGCTGTTGGTTTTATGAACATTTCTTTATTTGAAAAGTACTCCTAAGCTCAAAGGCCTTTGTGCCTATTACTCAAGAATTTTCCCCCAATTTGACCAGCTTGATGGGTCACTGAAAAAAACACTCCCACTTCAGTCACATTCCACAGGCCAACAACTGGGAAGAACCCCTGCAACAGAATGCTGTGCTGACCTACGGCCACTGATGCCCTGCTTCTTCCTGCGTCTCCACGGGCACCTCTCCCAGCGACAGCTCCATCTGTTAGTGTCTCCACTCGCCAAGCATAGACACTCACGCTACTGTCAGAGGGCTCACCCATTTGAAGCAGATGACTGGAAAAGCTTGAAATATGCTTTTAAAATGAGCAAATCAGTATGCTGCTGAGTGTCCTTAAAGTATGAGCACAGCTGTTCTAAAGAAGAAACAAACAAACAAACCAGAAACAGACACTTACAGACAACAACTGATGCAGCCTTCATCGCCAGCCCCATCACCAACACCATCATCGCTGCTGCTGCCAAAGAAGGTACCAGACAAAATAGAAGCAGAGAGAGTGACTTCTTCCCTCCTCCCACCTTATATTTTCCTGGCAGTGCTTCCCACTGAGAAAAACGAACTGGAAGACAGCTGGCAAAGGAGCCCGGAGAATCTAGTTTGAATCCGTAATAGAGCACAGACAGATGGGAGTGAGGACAGAAAGCAATAGGGTCAGTGCAAATAGACTTACAAGGGCTGGTCCCCAAGAGCCTCTACCACCAGCAGCACCACCACCTCCCTAAAAGCCTGCGGCAGGAGAAGGTAGAGGCAGAGTTGGAGAATTTGGTCTAAAGATCTGTATTTTCAAGATCACTATAGACACACTCCCTGCCTCTGCCCCATAGGTGAGCCTGCACCCAGCCCAAGTACTTATTTCTCTGCTTTGTGCTGTTTTCCAACTTTGAAATTCTGACCTTGAGTTTGGTTCCTAAAGACTCTGGGTCTGCCACTGACCTTTATGTGACCTTGGCATCATCTGACATTTGAATCTGATGGTTGAAGATCAGGCAATACTAAAATGTCAGAATGATGTGTGACTCTAAATGACCTTTAGGTTCATTTCCTGGTTTTTGCCAAAAAGCAGTTCTAGTGTCTATTTCGATGTTAATGCTAGACTAATAGGGAATTTCTTTGCCCTTTATTTTGAAGGAAATGTCACTGAAGTACAAGAATGTAATGTTCGCTGATATAGACGTGGACGCTGCTCAGGTAAGAATCCTGAATCCTTTGCTGTGGATACATAAAATCCTAATGCAATGTCATGGAGAGCGCAGTCTCAGTTATTATATAATCAACTTAAGTTTTGTTTTGTTTTTTCCTGATAAACCGTGATGAGCTCCCTCAGAATGTTCTTACGGGTTTTGTACTACTTTAAAAAAGAATAGCAAAACTATGGTTCCCCTGCAGTCCCTCTTCACGAGTATGCTATGGCAGACATTGTTAATCAATCCCAGAATTCTTACTCACAAGCTCTGGAATCTGCCCCAGAATCCTGCTCAGTAGAGCTGTTTTATTGACTGGAGTTGGGTTCAAGGTGAAAAACGATTTTCACTTCTCTAACAGAGCGCTAATTAATTTCTAAAACTTAACTCATTGAAAACTTTCTAATATGCCTTGCTTTCCCCATTCTACATTGCATTATCTTACAGCTTTATGGGTTTTAAACATCACAAGGAGTTCCAGGAAATCCATTCCCTCTTGCCCTTCTCTTCTTCATGCTCCCCAAATAATCAGCCTCATATTTTAATCAAAATTTACCTTGTTCATTTTGTACCTTGGACTTGATGGGTATATAAAACTGTTCTTCCAAATATTTATTTATAATGAAGAAAGGTTATAATAACACATGACCCATACATTCATTAGATTGAACTTGAGCTTTAGAATAAAAACAAAATAGAAAGAATAAAAGTAAAAAATCAGTTATTCACCCTTTTTGTCCTTTAATACATGTGTGACCTATTACCAGTTCACCTCTATAAACTCAGGTTCTTCATCTGTAAAGCAGAGTAATAATACTTAACAGAATAAATAAAATATATGACATGGTTCCCAGAACATAATTGTAGTTTTATTTCTCCAATTCCTTCAAACTTCATTAAAGTGTGACAGGATTTAATATCCCTGTAAGCTGAATTATACACTGTGATTTCAGATTACACAGGAAGGCTCATTATCTTTTTTATATTCATTGAATTGTACAACTCTCACTACAATCAATTTTAGAATATTTTCATCATTCTTGAAAGAAACACTTTTGGGGTTTTAGTGGTCATCATCAGTTCCCTTCCTTCCCCACCCCCAATCCTAAACAACCAGAAATCTATATCCTGTAGATTCACTTGTTCTAACATGTTAAGTGGAATGTGGAATCCATGGTGTTTTGTGTTTTCAAGGTTCATCCATGTCATAGTGGATATTAGTACTTCATCCTTTTTATTGCTTAATACTAAAATGCTATCTTTGTTCATTCATCCATAGATGGACATTTGGGTTGTTTCTACCTTCTGACTATTATGAACAATAATCTGCATAAATATATGTGTATATGTCTTCATGTCGCAAGTATGTCTAAAAGTGAAATTGTTGGGTCATGTGGTAACTGAGTGTTTAACTTTTGGGGAACTGAAACTGTTTTCCAAAGTAGCTATACCATTTCATGTTCTCATCAGCAAAGTATGAGCATTCTGATCCTCCATGTCCTCATGAATGTGTGCTGTTTTTGACTTTTCAATTATAGCTCTTAGTCTTTTAAAGTAAAAGAAAATGTGTAATTTTATATCCTCATGTTTATTAGTTATCATTGTTGTGCTCATGAAAATTGTGAGAACAAGAGAGAAGAGAGAAGGAGAAAGGATGTGCTTTGGGTGGTGGGGAGAAGACAAGTGCCATAAAGTGATAGATATATTAGAAAAGTTCAGTTCTCTCGGTCCTGTGGGTGTCGACCCCCACATTTTGTTTTGACTCCTAAACAAGATTTAAAAACTGATGCTTGAAAGCAGATTGTATGGATTAAACTAATTGGGATTCTTACATATTTTTGTCTTTGGTTCCAAATCTGTCACAGATGGGCAGTGAAGAGAGATAGGGCTTAAAAGAATAGGACTGTACATGCTAGACCATTCTATCATCCATGGCTCCAGTATAAATTATGAAGCGACCTTGACTCTGTCATATTTTTTGCACTATGCTCTCTCCATCCTGGATTCCACTGTAGCCACCTCTGCAATTTTTCACCAGCTCTTTTAAATAGACTTTGCTTGGAAAGGAAAGTATCCTGCCATTTCCAACAGCATGGATGAACCTTGAGCACTTTGTGCTAGGTCAGTTACGATGGACAGAGAAGACAAGAACTATATCACTTATATAGGTAATCTGAAAAAGTCAAACTTGTAAAAAAGAAATAAAAGCACACAGTGAAATGGTAGCTACCGGGAGGTTAGGGTAACTGCCTCCCAGTAGTGTTTGAAGGTACAACCTTGCTAGTTCTGAGTGTATAACCTTAGACAAGTGGTAAATAAATCATAGAGCCTCTAATGCACAGCTTGTGAATGTAGACAATAACACTGTACTATAATGTAATGTGATCAATAGTGCTCTAATGGTAATATTGCAATATAAACGTATCAAAGTAATATTGTATACACCTTATATTTTAAAGATGTAACATGCCAACTTTTTAAAAGCCTAGCTCTTTTAGTCTTTTAGCATCCATTGTGTTTCCACCTCCATCTCCCACCCTTGCCTAGAGCTCTGGGATGGGAGAGCTCAGGAATCCTGGGAATAGGCATTTTCTGTTGTAGCGTTACTGAGGCTTTGAAAATACATTTTAAAAATGTTTTTTGCAGGAGAACCTGTAAAGTATCAGCCTTTCCTGGGCTGCCAGACATACCACCTGAGAAGTCATGCAGCCCCATACTTGGCACAGAGAGGAGACACCAAATTTGTGACTTCATGCCATTTCTTTTTTCCCTAGGAGTTGGCCCAAACTTATAACATCAGAGCATTACCAACGTTTCTATTCTTCAAGGAAAACTGGAAGGTATGTTTCCATGGTAACTGGCAGACTTGAATTAGATTAAGAATCAGAGAGCCTAAAAAACACCTGAGTGTCCTGGATGGATTGCAAAAAAAAAAAAAAAAAAAACCTGCATTGATTTGTTTTACTTAGCAATGTTAGTTTCTGAACTGTACCTATGGTGAAGGGTTAAAAAAATGCATTAAGATAACAAATCTCTCCACTGAGCGTCTCTGTGTCCAGTTCTGTAAGAAATAGCTCATTATTACCCCTTCCCAGGGCAGAACCATCCAAAGAGCATCTTGAAAAAGAAGAACATGATGAAATTCTCATACAAGTGTTCATGAATTACTAGCAACATTTGGAGAAATGTTCAAAAATGCTCACAAGGAAACCACTGAGTGGCTGATCATGCAGGTTCTAGGTTCAGATTTCTTTGTTTCAAATACCAATCCTGTCACTTCCCAGCAATTTCTTTAACAGACTCTTTGTATCTTAATTTTCCTATCTGTAAAAATACAGATCATAACAAGTTCTTCCCTTCAGAAGGTGGTTATGGCAATTATTTTTTTAAAGATTTATTTATTTATACATACAAGAGCTGGGGTACAGGCCAGAGTCCAGGGAGGTGAGAGGATTCACCAGAGACAGAGCAGGGAGCAGAACAGGCAGACTGAACTGAAACACACTGCTAAGGGGAGCAGCAGGCGAGGCAGGAGAGGTCTGCTACACCATGCGGGTCCCCTCCCTGGCCGGCAGCAGGAATCAAACTTGCGATGCAGTGGCTGCGATTTGCTTCACAGTGTGTTGCTTAACCCACTGCGCCACCAGGTATGGGAATTAAATGAATTAACATGAGTAAAGTGTTTAGACCCATCTCTATATGCAGCAAGTGCTCCATATGTTATGTTAGTTGTTGTCTTGAAGATGTCATTGGAAATACTTGGTGTATGAGAAAACTAGTAATTATATATATGACTGGAATTGCTAACGACTGTTCATACTTATGAAATGTGTTTTGCAACACACTCAGGAAAGACTACTTTGATACAGAAATTCAAGGAAAAACAACTAAGTGTGTAGTAATAGTAATATTATTTGTGGTAAAATATGGAGGCACTCTGTCTTTTTTAGTAGAATGGTTAAGCAATTTATGATTTGTCTACTCTGAAATAGCATACAATTTTAAAACGTTATGAAGGATTATATAAAGTTAAAAAATTCAGTCTTAAACATTGTAAACATTTTATCTTCAATATAAAGAAGAAAGCATTTGATATACTAGCTGTAGAATTTTATTTTCAGTTTGTATTTGCTGTAATATAGTTGGTGTGATAGATTTAAATAATTTTTCAAAAAAATAACACTACCTTTCATGAGTTTTCATTTGAAAATTGAAGCTAGTTAACAAATGCACCTTCAGCTTCTCCATCTACCTGTCAACATTTCTCCAAGGAAACCTGCCTTTTCCCTTCTCAGTCCATTTGCTTCTTTAGGGCTTTATCTCCAGAACTGGAACAATTCATGAATTCCATCCCCATCAGGAATGAAATTTTGACTCCAGACAAGCCAATCCAAACCAACCAGAGTAAATTCCTGGAGTTGGCTTAAGTGACTAAGCAAAAGCCTTTGGTTTTGATTTCACTGGAATTGAATCTGGAATGATATGAAATTAAAAGTACTACAGCTAGCTTGCCTCAACAGGGAACCTGAAAATGAAGCCACCATACAGAGGAAAAGTGAAGGCAAGGGCTTCTACTGGCTTTGATTGAACACTAAATCTCTTCATGCAAGCAACCTTAAGTATCTCATAGATTCTTTAGTAATGAAAACTTTGAGTGGTTCTTTCTCTCACTTGCAACCAAAATGTTTCTAATTAATATACTCAGACTACTCTTCTTCATTCTGTGCTCTAATTCTTGGGTGAGCAGACTACATTTACTTTTCTCAGCTGTCATTTTCCACTCATTATCTCATCTACTCTCTTGAAAGTCACCAAGGAGACCTCTGGTACCTAATTTAAATAGTCGTTTTTCAATCTTTGTGTTCCTCAGTTAACCAAACAGCTTCTCTGTAATGGAAACACCCTCCTCTTCCGGCTTCTACCTCTGAATCCATCCCCCAAGTTCTCCTCTGGTTTCTTTTTGTCCTGCCATTGTAAATCATGTGTTTGCTAAGGTTCTAACTTTTATCCATTCTACCTTTTCCTTTTTAATAATTTTATCCTTACTTCCAGGTCTAACTGGAGATACTCTTAACTATCATTACAGCTGTCTTCCTCACCCACTAGTTAACTCCATAACTCTCTTTCAAATTGATCCTTAACAACATCATGTATGTCACTTTCTTATTTAATATTTGATGTCCTCCCTTCCATTGTCTACAGAATCAAGACTACACCCTGCATTAAGTCTTAATTTCAAGATTTCCAAAAATCTTAATCCAGTCATCCTTTCCAAACCCATTTCTGTTTGACTCAGTTCTTAACCTCATACTTTTTCCTTTTACTAGTCCAAGTACTTAGAAGAATTTGTGCTTGATTTGAAACACCAGTATTTAAAAGAATCCCTCCTCAATAGAAAACATGTATTTGGTTTTGTTTAAAGAGTGAACAAATGAAAGAGCAAATGCTGCATTCTTTCCCCTGCATCCCTCTGCCAGCTGTCGTCCCTCTTGATTTTGTACTCATGCCATTATAATGCAGGGAAAGTTTCTCTCTAGTTCAGAAGACTTTTCTGGTTTCATCTCTTCTACAGATGATATTGCTTGGTGGCCACTGCAGCAACAGTTTACTTTCCATTTTCTGAAATAAAACTTTTGTTTTTTCAACTGATTATGCATCTAGCTCCTTGAGCAAATCCATAGCTATACTTTTGAGGAAAGGCTTGGCCTTTCAATTCTGTGTGGAGGTGAAAGAGCCCTCAATTGGACTCTTAAAAACAATTATGTCTTAGTTGGTGTCTACAGACTGAATCCCTTTTGAGTTGATGGAACAAAATGTCTGTGTCCTAGGGATCAGTAAGGATATCAAATCTAAATTTTCTGCCAGTTAGCTAATGGAAAATAAAATTAATTGAAATGATGATACAGTCCATTAAGCTGATCCACCTCTCCATCGTCTAATTCCAGAGTCATCCAAGAAGCCTTTGATTATCTTGTGGATACCCACGTCCCAAGACATTTTATTAACAATTGAATTTCTCATTGATATTATTAACTTAGCATCCTGGTTGTGGAGTTTTATGTTTTAAAACTTGAGATCGTTAAGATCACAAAATACAAATGCGTCTACTTCTAAAACTTTCTCATTCGTGTAATCATAGCTCCAAAGAGATTCATACCTGGATCAATTTAGTTATAACTTGGAAACCTGAAAAAGCCAGATTTGTCATATGGGCTCCATTTACGAAGAATATCAATCTTCTGTGCAGAAAACAAAGGCAAAAGACAAGGGAAAGGAGATTCTAAAGAGACAGCATTAGAAACCCTTTACCTGTTTTGACTCATTTCCCAACATTTGTGCCTGAACAATACTACAAGGTCTTCACCTCCACCACGGCACCTAGAGAGTGGCACTCAATCCATGCTACCCCTGATATCCATGCCCACCCCCGGGTTCTACCTTCCGGTGGTCTGCATAGGAAAATCCCTGAAAACTGAAGAAGCTTGGAGTAACCTGGCAAAAGACCGTGTGAGGGTCTTCTCTCAACAAACTGATCAGGAAGGCTTCCAATGATACCTCTACTTTCCAGGAGTAGAGAAAAATTAACTTCATTTTTTTGAGACCACATCCAAAAATGTGTTCCTCTCTTTCATCTAGGACAGTCCAACTGAAAAAAAGACTTACTAAAGCTGTGAGTTATGCCTTTTAAAATGTGCATTGTGTAAAAGGCTTTATGATAATTCCTCATGGGGTATAGACTTAGGAGAACACTTACCTCCCTTGAAAATAAGATCTGCTCCCTTGCATTAGATTCAGAAGACTTAGGGAGTCCCTTGAGTTTCTCTTTCCACTGCTTCAGGACTGTCCAAATGGCCTTCTCTGTCAAAAGTTTGAATCTCCCTCACATGCAGCTTCCTGGCCTCCTCTACCTGCCAGCCTCATGCAACATCATCTTTTAATGATTTTAGAATCAAGGGCAAGATAATCTTGATTCCAGCGCATTTCAAATATTCTCAAAAGCTATAAACTAAAACACAATGAAATGTTAAATAAGACTGAAATAAAAGAAGCTACGTAACAACAATGTAGGGCCATGGCAAATTCCCTGGTGGTGGGAGTTTCATGGGCAGGTTGGATGAATATTGGGCAGAGATGTGATCTAAACAACAACTGTAATCATTTCACAGTTTTAGGACAAAGGACAGGCAAAGCAAGTTCCAGGTAATACATAATGTGGGCTTATTCCTTCCTGCTGTATTTATCAGTGTTTTCATCTGGAATATCATATTATATCCTAGGATGACTAATTGCAATTTTTCCAAAAAAAAGTATATTCTGTGGTGTCTTAGGGGGAGTGGCACCCCAAAACTTGACTGGTATTTGTAACCAGAATATTATATTATGTTTTATTTAAGCAATTCATAAATTTGACTTAGAGGTCCTCTTAAAATCCAATAAAAGCTATAGAATCTCCAGAAAGATACACATATGCCTATGAACTGTACCGTGCATATAATGCTAGAGTGTTTGATGACTCTCTGAAGTCCACCAGTAGATCCCTAGGGTTAATTTCTTTGGTTCCAGACCAAAGTAAGGGAAAGGTAGAATAACCAAGACTTAGCAGTTCTTGACCAGCTGCTTAAGTATGAGCCAGTATGAGTTGTCTCTATTATCCTATGATATTGAAGTAAACTGGCTTCCCAGATCACTTCAGTCCACTAGGAAGAGTGATGGTATATCACAACACAGATGCTAATAGATTAATTATCCTTAGATGAATAATTCAGAAGAGCTGACCTCACCTATGAAGTGGGAGGAAGTTCTTGCTCTTGTGCCTATGAACTGCAGGGCACCTTCTGAGGTCATGGAAGTGGTTTCGAGCAAGCACTCTTCCTGGTTCCAGGGTGTGCTAGAAAGGCCATTGTCTTCAAGGGCCACTCAAGGTCAATAGTGAGACTACAAGAAGTGAGAAGAATGGTGAATCACCTGGAAAATCACCTCCCAAATATTTGTTGTTCGATGTTTGCTATTCATAAGAAACAATGCTTGTTCCACTTTGAAAATGAAGTCTAAGACTAGTGTTGCCTGTGTAGACAGATGACTATAGTTAAATCCTTTGTCTGCCTCTTATTAGTGAGTAACCTTGGGAATGTGCCTTACTCTTCTTGAGGCTGTTTCCCACTTTGGGAAGTAGGGAACATATGAGGTATCTTTGAATTATTGTCTTGAAAATTTGTGTTCCTCTATGAAAATGAATTGCCAAGCATTAGAATTAGTACCTCCTATAAAATGCAGCTATTATTAGCACCCTAGGATCTACCTGTGTACCTGTCTCCCTGATCATTTATAAACAGACACTTAAAAAGTTATGAGACCACTAAAGCTCTTTTAATAACTACAATAGTCATCTGAGCATTCATGTGTTACCTACCAATTACATTCCCCTGTTAGGGGTTGTGGTAGGTATAGTGGGGTTCGGCATAAGGAGGAAAAAAAACTGTTTCCTGGTCTTCAGGACTTTGAAGGATGCAGCTCCCTCAAGGTTACATAGTAGCCTCATAAGCAGCTGGGACACTGACAGAGATTAATGGCCTGGGAGAGGTGAGCACTAAGTGAGATGAAGAGAGCAGCAGAAAGGGGCAGCAACCATTTATCACCATTAGCAGCCTTCGGAGTCATTGCTGAGAATGCTGCTCTCAACTTTGGCTTTAGCAACTGAAAGGCATTCATTATTTGTGTACCTCTTTTCTCGAGGTCAGAAATTGGGCTGAGTCAAGTGAAGCCAGACACTGTACAGAGAGGGTAGAATCATCCTTATTTGAATTTTTGATGTTTCGTTTATCATGAATTTTTGGCATTCATTTTTCTTACTTTAAAAGTTATTAAAACAGTATCTTGAATACTGAGTTTTGGGCATTCCTTAAATTTTATACCTGAATCCTTGCCCTCTGCTCTAAAATTTAAATCATGGAAATGGAGGCCTGTTTGGTTTGGTGATTTGCCAGAAGAACTTATAATACTCAATGGCAGATTATACCTATGGCTAAGATGTATTACAGCAAAGAATAGAAAGTATAAGATAAACATTTATGGAAGTCAGAAATAGGTCCAACCAGGAAAAGAACATTGATTTATTATTCTACTCTGGCATATTTTTGAAAATGTGCATAATAAAAGACTTTTTAGCACTGAATGTTAGGCTTAGGTAATTTCTTTTCAATATTAGTGACCATCCCCCATTCCATATCCCACTGGTCTTGTGAACTGGAGCTTATCATTGTGATTAGCACTCCTTATGGGGTGGAAACAAGCACAGAAAATGAGGCATTGAGAAGAGATAAGTAAACCTTGCTTCCTGCTGTCTCAGAGTGGAGTGTACCTTTGAGAGCAGTTAAACATTCAGGTTAAAATGAGAAATCATTTTGGTCAGAAAGCATATGCTAGCTGCCTTGCATATAGATGCATACATCTTCCAAAGAAGAGTACTTAGAAGTAAACTCTTAGTAATAGCTGCTTCTCATTCATTAACTACCTTTATTAAGCTCCACTGTACAAATCCCGGTGCTAGATAGGGAGATAAAATTTGATATTTATCTCTGGCAAACTAGAAGAAGAAAGAATAAAATAGTTCATACCTAGTCCCTAAAATTTTACACTATCCAGATCCTATGGCCCATACTTCAATGATGAGAAGTTATTAACTCACCTCACTTCAGGCCTGAAATCATTCACCTAGCACCGAAGTGTAAGGATCTGGGCTAGATACTCAGGCAAACATAAGATACAGTTCCTGTTCTCACTTCCTGGTGGGAAGACTTATAACAAAGGCAACTCTTTAAACTGGAATGCACCAGACATTATTTGATCATGAAGATTTCAGGGAGGGCTTGATGTGTTCAATCTCAAAGGGTGGCCAAGAACAACAAGAGAGAGTTGGAAAGGAGCAATGAGTTATAAAATAGCATGTATAGGTATCAGGAATTACGTACGATGAGCACCACAAAAGATTTTATGTTTGTCACAATGCCTGGCTCATAGTAGGCACTATTTGTTAAAGTAATAAATGAATCCAACTAGGGAAAGTTGCTAGAGTTCAGAGTTTATTGTAGAGAGTGACAACGAGGTGGCTAGGATGAAATTAAGGAATCCTTATAAGATAGTTCCATTTTACAGTGATGGAGAAAACTTAGAGAATTTTACAAAGAAGGGTAGCATCTCTGGATTTGTGCTTTTGAGGTGAACTGGGGAGACGGATCCAAGAGGCACAAGACGAGACCAAGACAAGCTCTGAGCTGTTGCTAAAGTCAAAGTGAATGTTGATGAGTTAAAATCCAAGGAATCTTGTAAATGCCCCCGGCAGTCACCAGCATGACTAACAAGGAAAATACTGGCAATACCAAGTGTTGTGAAGTATGTGGGGCCACTGGAACTGCCCTCCCCTGCTAGTGGTGTATATCTTCAGAAAATCACTTTGCCAAACACCTGCTAATGTTGACCTCAGGGGTCCCATTTTCAGGTATACAATAATAAAAGTCAACAGGAAGGGGGCTTGCAAATATATCCCCCCAAAGCTACAGAAAGAATGTTCCTAAGTTATTGGTAATAGGCCAGGTGAATACATTGTATTACAGTTGCATAATGGGACAGTAAGTAAAACACTGGGAAAAAAATTGAATGACAAATATCATAGGTGTGATGTTGAGTGAAAGAATATACACAGAGAATACATATTGTAGAATTTAATTTGTAAAAATGCAAAAGTAGGCAAATTAATACATGATGAAAAATTCATAGACCTCTCCCCGTCATATGGTAAAAAGACCTTTGAACACAGGGTTATGTTTGGAAGGGAGGTTCTGGGTTCTGGTCAGACAGTCGTAATCCGGACATGCTTTCACAGGTATGGTCTCTTTTTAAATAACCCTCTAAATGGTATGCCTTTGATTCCTGCAATTTCTGAATGTATATGAATTTTTTCAATGTAGCCTTGGCTACATTTCCTGGTTTCCTGGCTCAGGTAGAGGGTGTGTGATGGTATTCTGTGCTGGGTTCAAAGCATCTAGAAGAAAGAGGAGTCAAATTCCACGGTAGCCAATAGTGCTGACTGAACTTGTGGCTCCTGGCTGCCCTTGGTGACAGCACGGGCATGTCATACCTGTGGTCATGGAAATCACCCCTCCTGGAAATCGCCTCTCTAGACTACACCTCTGCCCCTCCTATTTCTTATACCTCTAGACTCTGCCTCCTCTCCATGAGGGGAAGTCTTCTCCCTGAAGAAAAAACCCATCTTTTGCCTCCCCCACCCCCAGCAAAGGCTTCCACGCTGCCCTTTGGCAATGGGGGAGGTCCTGAGAGAAGCAGGCACGACCAGACACACCAGATCTATTGCCAAAGGCTAATGCCGATATCTCCTAAGTGAGATTTGAGGTGACCGTCCAGCTTTCTGTAGCGATGCTCCCTCCCGGGGAGCAGACCTACCTTGGAAACAATTCATCCTTCTTTACTCTTCGGCTCAGCTGTCCCTTTGCTTGAGTCAAACCACTGCTGAAGCAGAGGAAGAGAGAGTGAAGGCTCAGGAGGGAACAGAAGCTGTGGGGAGGGACTGCAGGCACGGAGCCACTGAGGCGCGGTGACTGCCAGGGGAAGAGCCAGGGGCTGAGAGCCAGGTAGACTCCCTGAACTTCTCAAAGAGTGCATTCCATCCTGTCCTTGGTAAGAGAGCAGAAATGATGTTCCTTGAAGAACAGGTTGAGCTATTTAGGAAGTCCTGCTGCTCCCATGTAAAATGAGTTCAAAAGGCATCCCCTTCTCTCCCATCCTCCAGCCTCACGGAGTCTGCTCAGACTTCTTTGAGGCCTCACCTGGCCCCTCACTTCCTGGAAATGGACTCAACCCACTGGTGACTTGGTTAAGCTTAGTATCCTTTTCCTTCTTCTTGCCAAGTGCCGTCATTCAGGTGCACGAGCCCTGCTATGTTCTCGCCAGGAGTTCTGCTCTGGGTGCGTGCTCTGGTCTCAGAGGATTATGAAACTCCCTTCGTGAATTAAGCCACCATCCAGCTGGCACATGACTCTTAGGAAATGGAGACTTTCTCAGATCCTTTCTGACACCTTTCTCCCCTGGCAGCCAATGCCAGGAGAATATTTATACAGGATATGACTACAAAGGCAACCCAGATAAATCATGAAATTCTGCACCCACACTTAGGTAAACCTATGCTCAAGACTCAAAAGAGCAATTTGCTGTTATACAAGTGGAGTCACGGACCAGCCGGTAAGTGAAATGGGATCAAGGTAGAGTCACAGTCTGGGGTTTACTCTCAAGGAAGAGAAGGAAGTGCAGTGGCCTCAGGCAGCACCCAGGAAGAATGCTGCTACCTGGGGAAGCACGATCATTGCATGTGGGGGGGTACTTCCTTCTCTGCTGCACATTGTGCATTGAAGTTAGTTCTAGACTTCTCTAACCCCTGCCCAAGGTCCCAGCACCCTTTGTAGCTGCTGGAACCTCCCTCACTAGACTCAAGTCTTCACCCACTGCCAGTTTCAGATTTCTTGCATACTTCCTTCTCAGCAGCTACCTCTTACAATTGGCTAAGTTGATAATGAAAAGTAAGGTCTTTAACTGCTGTGTTTCATCAACGGTAAGATGACAGATGCATCATTCTTTTCTGTGCTACTGAAAAGTGTTCCAAATAAAATATGCCATCAACTGTGAAATGCCTCCTGATTCAGAGATGCAAAAATCTGAAAAGAAAACGTGCTTCCTTAGAATCAAGTGAATAGAAGACTATTCCCTGGGCAGAAGTCAAGGATGAGGAAATCACAGGCCATTTCATATCAGGAAATCTTGTATGTGAATTAACAGCCTCAATAACAAAGCACAAAGGTTCTGACACATTTCAGTGATATGGTTTTCCTCATTTCCAACACCATTCTTTATGTTTTGGATATTAGAGGAATATTATAAAGAATTATAAGAATAAGGCAAAACATTAGCACAAATGATTTTGAAAAGTACCAAAAACTTAGGACATCAGGAATTTAATGTGTTCAGTTAAATATGTTTGAAGTACCTTGCAGACAAGGGAAATGAGTAGAGGATAATTTACAAACAGGAACAAGGAAAAGCTTCAATATCATTGCAATCTCTGAACCAATAAATATTTTCCCTTTGTGTATTTGTGAACAGATTTTTGAATTTTGTGGAGCTGATGCTGAAAAATTGGAAGCGAAGATTCAAGAACTAATGTAAGCTAACCTCCAAGACAAAATACACTTGCAACATTTTCAATGACCACAGCAAATGTGTTTGTGTTTTTATTTCCAGAAAATACTGTAATGTCATGTTGGTCTCTCTCCTAATGCTTGGCAAGTTGAATTCTATACTGCAATCCAACTGCAAAATGGCTTAAGACTCTTACCATACCAGAGATTGTATCATTTCTGCTAACCTGGCCTTCCTACTTCCTATTTCTCTAAGGGCATCCATTAGGCCCTACACAGCTGAGTAACACCAGGTCATCAAGAGGGTTTTCCAGACAGTACCAGAGATGGACTCTTCACAGTGATCAAGAAACTGATGAATTCTGTCCTGTTCTGTGGATTCTGACGATAAGTGGCTTCTCCCCAGTGAAGCCATTGTTTATGTACAAACATCTTCTCTCCCCTATGACCTTCTTAAAATTCTTCTAGAAATTAAAAAAAATCCCATAAAAACAAAATCCATAAAATCCTGTTAGTATCTGTAGTATTTGCTCTTTTTCTGTTTCTATCTTCTCTAAAATAGCTCAGACCTTTACAGTCCAGAGAAGATGACTTATTCGCATACCAACCATGCCCATGCCGGGGTTCCTCATTCATAGAGTAGACAAAGCTTCCACTTTGGCAAAACGTAGGACCCATGTGTTTTACCAGAATTCTTTGGCATAGAGTGGAAGAAGCTAACAGATGCTAGCTTAAGCAAAAAGGAGTATCTATTAATTAATATAAAAACATTTTTATTTTTTGCGTGCCTACTCTGAGCCAAGCACTGTTAATAGATACCTAAATAAAATTTGGTTCAGAGATTCCAAAGGTTGGTAGATAGAAAGGCTTCCCATGAGATTAGAAACAAAGGAAGGGAGGATTTGGGTCCCAGGACATTCTGAGTATTTCTGTCCTTTGCTTTTTCTTTTTCCATGCTTTCTGTTGCTAGAAATTGGTATTCCTTGTTATTCACTCCTTGTGCTGGAAAGCAGTTCCCTGATATGAAATGACTGTTGACTGAGATCTTAAGAGTGATGAAAGGTTGATGAAAATTGCTGGTCTCAAAGTCAAACAGATTCAGCTTGAAAGTTACAAGAACATTTTGGTTCCTTAAAAAAAAAAAAAAAGGGGGGGAGTACTATGGATCATGGTTTGCTTCTTTCCAGCCTAGCCCCTCACTCCCAGGGGGGAAGATGGAACTTTCGTGGGATGAGGAGGCCACACACTGTATTCGAGGGGTCTGATTGCTTATCTGCCTTGAGACAAAAATCAAGCACTTCTTTTCCTCCAGCCTTACCTCCCTACGGGGCAAGGGTAGAAGTTCCTAGGGCCCCTGTCCTATAAATCTTGGGCCAAGATGTGTAAGCTCATCAAGCAGGAGAGGGGAAGAGATGTTCCCTACCAACAGAGGCTGGAACCTCATACTTCTTCCCCCTCATTTCCCAAACATGCCACTACTGAGCCCTGGTGAGCACCAGATAGAGGCTGGGCCATTCAAGATTTCCATGCAGGCATGGCGGCCTGGAGCTGACCCACTCTGGAGGGCCAGGCTGCTGGAAGAGTGATGAATGTGTTCAGGGTGTAGTGGTGGAGCCCCGGGGCTTGTATGTGAATTAACAGCCTCAATAATAAAGCACAAAGGTTCTGACACATTTCAGTGATATGGTTTTCCTCATTTCCAACACCATTCTTTATGTTTTGGATATTAGAGGAATATTATAAAGAATTATAAGAATAAGGCAAAACATTAGCACAAATGATTTTGAAAAGTGCCAAAAACTTAGGACAGTGCTGGCTCCACCAGCACTGGACTAGTACAGGTGAGTGAATACACCTGTCACCTAACAAAGGCACTTCCCCATCCCCAGAGTAGTGTGTGCACATTTGAGAAATGGCAGGTGAAGGCACGTGGATTCTGAAGCCAACTCACCCAAGTCACTATTCACTGCAAAGAGCAGCCTTGGAAGTGTCTCTAGAGAGGGTCAGGGTGGAGATGAATCCCATGCCCAGCATCTGGTGGTTTACACTCTGCAGCGCATGTTAGAACAGGCAGGTGTTTAGTTTTCTCCATTGTTATTTCAGACCTGCCTTCCATTTTAACAGTACAACAGGATACGCCTTAGAGTCCAAGAGATTTCCTTGGAAACCAAAGTCTTCATCTCACTTTCAGCAGCCAAGCTCTCCGCATGATTTCTCTTGCCTAAGGAAAGGGTACGTGCTTTTATAATGGCCTTTCTATAGGAAGAGGAAAAGAAAACCACAAGTCATCATTTTTGCCCTGTTGTCTAATGCTGAGTTGTACATTTTTGCCAATGCACTATTTACCTATTAAGCCCAAATAATATTTTCCAGCTGAGACATAGCACAATAATGGTTCATAAGATGTAATTAGTTAAGTGGATCCACATTTTCTTTAAAAAAAAAATCAGTGTATTTACTGTAGTAACAGGTATATTTCATGAAACTCATTGATTTTATTTGTATATAGTTATAATGTAAAATACATTTCTTACCTTGGGTTCTAGTGAGTCTAGACTGAAAGCCAGAACCATAAATTTTCATCTTTATCTGGGATGACCAAGGACTAGAGTTTTCAAGGCGAGGTTCTAAGACCAGAAGCTTCAGCACCAACTGAGAACTTAGACTCTCCCCGCCAACTCCAGATACCCTGAATCAGAAGCTGGGTGGGGATGGGGTGTGTGAGTGGAAAATCCAGATGATTCTGACGCTCATTTTGAAGACTACAGATAAAATATATCAAAGACTGATGACATATGTCAGTAAGACAGAGTAATGACAAAAAGTAAGTTGAACCCTTTTAATCCAAACCCCCCACACTATCTCATTTAATGTTCCTGCAGCCCTATGAGATGGTGCCACTGTTCTCACTGTACAGAGTCTGGTGTCAGAGAGATTTCAAGCAAAACCATCTTCCCTCAGAGAAATGGAAAATGTCTTACTTATCTCACTAGTTCCGACCAGGAAACTCCAGTTGATTGGTTGAGAATTCCACTTTTGTGAGAGGCTGAAATCTTGATTAGGTCAGATATTAAGCCTTGGAGGTGTTCACCATGAACAACTCTTCTTGGGATCTGTTATTTCTTTCTTTAACTCATGTTTAAGTCCAGACTCTGTGTGTGTGTGCACGTGTGTGAGATGTATATTGTTTTTTCCTGTATATACATACCTATGATAAAGTTTTGTTTATAAACTAGGCAAAGTAAGAGAGTAACAATCACTAATAGTAACATAGAACAATTATAACTATATAACAAAAGTTATGTGAATGTGGGCTCTCTCTCTCTCTCTCTTCCTTTCTCTCTCGATATCTTATTATAAGTAATTTTTTAGAACTCCACTGACTGCAATCATTGTCTGAAATTCCCTCTCGGTAACAGTGGTTAATGGACCCATATTTTGTGAAGCACAATTCAACGAAAGTCTAATTATATGAAAAAAATTAGGGGAGGAGTATAGATTGGATAGTCTCCTATAAATGACAGAATAAAGTTCTGAATCATTCACCTTTCTGCCACAGCTCTTCAGGAATTGTTACAGGATTCCTCACGTCTGCTCGGGCTGCTTGCCAAGGCTGCGGGAACAGGCGCCATCTTCCCTACCCCCAAACAGTCAACATCTCAGGTACCGGAATTATAACTCCCAGCATGCAATGAGCAAGACTTCCGAGTGGGGTTGCTGGGAAGGAGGAAGGAGCCAGGCAGCCATTGTGGGGGAAGTGGGCAGACGTGTGAGCTCGCTGCTCCTGGGCTTTGCCTCTTGCACCTTTAGAGCACTGGCAGGCAGGGTCTTGACCGACAGTGGCTGCCGTTATCTTGGCCCTCTGGTGGCTTCGGCTTACATGGGTCATTGAGAACATTTTGAGTCTTCAAGCCCACTGGGCCCTGCTTAACCTCCTACCAGGAAGTGCTTTGGATTACTGGCAACTTTGCTTTTGGGCCTCAGCCACCCGACTATGGGTCCTGCCTGCTTGACTGGGCTTTTGCCCATGAGGGGTTAGGTGATTTCAGAGTTTGATTGGAAAGTACTTGAAACCCTCCCCTCTCATTTCTCTATTAAAAATCTTAGAGCGGAGCCTCCCTGTTGGTGCAAGGAGTTAAGTCACAGCACTATGAGGCTGTCTGTAGCCACTGCAGCACGTGTTCAATCCCCAGCCAGGGAGTTGACCCACATGGCGCAGCAGCCCTCTCCTGCCTCGCCTGCTGCTCCCCTCAGCAGTGTGCTTCAGTAGATCCTCCTGTTCTGCTCCTCGCCCTGTGTCTGGTGACTCCTCTCATCTCCTGCACACCTCTGGCCTGTACCCCAGTTCTTGCATGCATAAATAAATCAATCTTTCTTAAAAACCTTAGAGCACACTAGATTCTCTCCTTTGTACATGCAAGTAGCATGGACTCTTGGAACATTTTGGGACTCTGGACACCTCTACTTTTTGCCCTCTATCAGTTTGACTCCCTGACCAGGCATGAGCCTCCCTATAACACTCTGACCTTCATGTTCATTTCTGGCTGTCTCCCATCACCCGTATACCCCAGGCAGTATTTTCAGATGATGCTTTTCCCTGCATCTAGAATTTCCTCCCTCACTCACTCCCTATCAAATCTAACTCAAGATCACCCAGCAAATGCATCATTCCTTCAAGTTCACACAGTCATGTTCACACAAGTTCACACTGCTGAGCCATGTGAATTCTCCCATAGCCATCACAAATGGGGAAAGGTACTCCTTCCCTTGTGTGTCCATAAAGTTGTGTGCAAATCCATCAGAGCTGTCATTGATCATTATGTCTGCCTGGGTTGCCAGATAAAACATGGTGCCTAGTTAAATTTGGATTTTAGATAAAGGATTGTGTGTGTGTGTGTATAAGAATATCCCATGGGATATTTAACTGGATATCCTGTATATATTTTTTCCTACATCTGGCAATTGTATAGCAATCCCCAGCAAGACTTACTCTCCTAAAGAGAAAGACTGTGTCCATCTTTCCACATGCAGTACCAAGGACATTTAATAGGTACTTAGTAGAGGCTTGGTAACTATTGATGGAATGACGGATTACATGAATGACTCCTCCCCACACAGGGAACCCTGGGATTTCAACTAACCTCAGGAATACATTTCTTTTTTTTTTTTCCCAATTTATTTTTTTAAAAGATTTTATTTACACATACAAGAGCTGGCTATAGGCCAGAGGTGCAGCCAGGGGCAGGGGTTGTTGGGATGGGTAGTGAGAAGATTCACCAGAGACAGAGCGAGGAGCAGAACAGGCAGATCAACCAAAATACACTGCTGAGGGGAGCAGTGGATAAGGCAAGAGAGGTCTACTGTACCATGTGTGTGTCCCCTCCCTGGCCAGGGATTGAACTCGCACTGCAGTAGCTGCGGAAGCCCCACAGTGTGGTGCTCAACCCCTTGTGTCACCAAGGTACTCAGGATACATTTCTATTTCTACCTAGAATTGCAGGTTTAAAGGAATGCATTGAATGCATTCCTAATCTATAAACTGTACCTGTGGAAAAGAGCAAAGCTATCTACATTTTTCTCCGTCTTAAATGAATATAATAACAAGTCACATACTGCATGGTTTCTATATACTTTTCAAGTCTATAATCTGCTCCCACACAAATCACATTATAAGGATGAGAACTTAGTATACTGAGTCCAAAGCCAGGCAGAGTAATTAGCAGCAGCATCCAGGAATGAATCTATGCCATGTTGGGGCCAGTTCTGTCTCTATTAATCAGGAGGCGATTAATTACTATGTTTTGCTTTAAAGTTTTGCTGTGAGGACACTGCAGTCACAAAAGAATCCCAAGCTCTAAAATCAGACACACCTGGTTTGTAGTTATGAGTCAGCAGCTACTGGCTCGGAGCCTTCTCTGGAGCTTGGTTTTCTCATCTGCCAACCAGGTTATAATGTTATCTCCAAAATAGTTGATGTACATATTAAATGGCATAATCTACATGAAGGGTTTTGTGTATTCCAACCAGATTATAATTTCATGAACTGCTTTATTTTCCACTCCTTTTGTATCCCCAACTGCCTCTAGTCCAACATGTGTTAAAGAGTAGTTACAGAATAGACACATCAGCAACTGAAGTTTTTAAAATATTCAGTGTTTTACTGTTTGTCATAAAGTTGACAGTATTTAACCACAGTAGGGAGGGCACAATCAGCAGTTAACCTTTGTGTAAGACTAATGGACTAGACGGTGTCTTTCATAAATCATTGATAGACTTTGCTTGGGCACATAAGAAATGCTAGAAAAATAAAGTAGACGCTGCCTTCTCCTTAAAATAGTGAAAATCAGTTTGGGCATTAAAAACTGATCTTCCCACATTTCCCACCAAGACACTCTTTTCTTCATGATATTGATCCACACTTATTTTTATTTATTTATTTTTCTTACAATGTTTGCTTTCTTTTCTAGGTGTAGTCCCCATAGAATTTCCACCACACGTGCACTGTCACCATAGTCCCTTGTGCTTTTCCCATGCATTTTGACCCGAATCATTGCCTCTCCCTTGCAGAATGTCTCTGATTTATAGTTGTCTGTTGATTTTTGTTTTGTTTTGGGGTGCTTTTGTTGTTGTTGTTTTTCCCTTGATCTCCTATATTCTTTCTATAAGTGAAAGCATCCGGTATTTTTCTTTTTCCTTTTGACTTATTTCACTGAGCATAATCCCTTCAAGCTGCCTCTATGTTTCTGCAAATGGCATTAGTTTATCTTTTTTAACTGCTGAATAGTATTCCATTGTGTATGTATACAACATCTTCTTGATCCAGTCGTCTATTTTGGGGAATTTGGGTTGATTCCAAGTCTTACCTATTATAAACAGTGCTGCAGTAAACATATGGGTGCATGTATTCTTTTGAGTTAATGTCTTTGTGTCCTTTTCACCAAGGCATTGTATTTGGATATATGCTCAAATCACAGGTAACCACCATTGGAAACACACCTCCATAGGTGTACATGATGCAGTACATGATCTTACTCCACTGCATGCATAGCTCTATGCTACATGTTTACAGAATGATTGATAATCTACTCTCAACAAATGAACAGTCAGCATACAGAAGCCAGTCTCCAGGCTTAGCTCTCATTCACTCCTCGCCTAATTTAACTACAGTTATCATTAAATTTGCATTTCCACATTAAAATACTTGACTTAAAGCTAAAAAAGTCCTCATTGGCGTGATCTTACTTCCCCACCCCACATCTTCTTGGTACTCTATTTTTGGACAATTTATTTTAGCAGTGATAAAATTTTTTCCACACATACAATGAGACAGTTGAACCTTTCATGATCTCTAAGATGTCATTCAGCCTTGTATGCTTAAGATTCCTTTCCTCTGTTGTCAGTGTGTCTCCTTTAATTAAGTCAGTGTCCCTATTGCTAAATCTATGTCTATAGGAGACCGTATTGATCAAGTTGTCTTTTATTTTCTCTTATCAGTTTAGTATTCATTTCTAAGTCAACTCACATAGGTACTCAAGCAATCCAGTTTGGAAGGATCCAGAAATTGAGGTTTGGCCCTTCTTAACCAGAAGGTCACTAATACCTTCTTTTACAAAGTTTAGGGACTGAAAGCCACCTACTGCCCAGAAAACATTTAGTAATTGTCAATTGTGCCATTGCTTTTATTGCATAGGAGAAAATCGATATATAGGACATATTCTATCCTTGTCTAAGCCCTCGATTAGACCTGGGAATGTCATCCACCTAGCAGAGCAAGCTAAGACAGAAGGGAGAGAAAGATAGTCTAAGGAGGAGTGATGGCCTGGATTGGTCTGTATGCCTCCTCTGGACTACCCCCCTCCCTGCTAGCCCTTCCCTTTTCATAAAAATAAGGAGATTCCATCAGAAACGAGATCTGCCACACAGAGATTGGAATGGCTTTGTGTCCATGGCAGTTGTGGCTTCTGACAGCACCTGATGGCCCTGTTCTCAGAAAGGCTGGGAGAAACAGCACTAGAGGCAGTGGGTGACTGAGTCCACTCTAAGAATATTGCTGAGGGCATTGCAAGTCATACCACACAGAATGATTATTCTCCTTGAGAGCAGCTTGTTTTTACTTTGTGGGTACTGTGGCTCGTGAGGCTGAGCAAGACTCATATTGCAGATGCTATGTGTCTCCCAGGGCCCTACACCAAATCGAGACCCTCCAACTAGTTGTTAGAGCGAAGAAGGAAAAACTATTTAAATGTGACTGTTGACTAATAACATCTCCCAGATGTACCCCTTCTGAGAATATTATAGGCTGTTGGGAGCTCTTTGCTCAGAAGGTTATGACTTCTCTAAAGGAAGCCCACATCCAATGGCCAACTCATTTGGGGCCACAAAAATTCTCTTGCCTCAGGAATGAAAACCATGATAGAAGGAAGCTTCAGAACACACTTCCTATGAGTCAGCAGAGACTAGAGTTTACCTAAGACCTCGCAGGGCTCTCTTTTTCTTCTGTGCTTTACTTCCTCCTTACAGGCTGTTTGGAAAGATCATCATTAAGTAAGTTGCATAAACCCCAATATCTGCCTTAGACTCCTCTTCTAGAAACTTTACTCTTGCATTCTCTACTTCATTGAACTGAGACACTACACACTAGTTAGTTATCACCAAAAAAGAAATGTTACTGACAATTAATATGAGACATCCCTTTGGCTGTAAGACATCCTAACCTTAGTGGGGAAAAATACATTTGAATTCATTAAATGTGCTATATTTAATGTAGTACATGCTCTTACTACACTGCATGCATATATATGCCACATGTTTGCATGTAGGTAAATAAGCTCTGTTTACTATCCTGCAGAGTTCCCTGGGCCTGTCCATGTAAGGGTATATTTAGTAAGAAGTCTGTGACGCAGAAGGCAGCCAGCTCCCTGATCTTGGACTTCCAGCCTCCAGAACTGTGAGAAATAAACTTCTGCTGTTTACAAAACATGATTGATAATACTTTGTTATAGCAGCCCCAATAGACTGAGACAACCATATCTAAATTTAATTTTAAGTAGCCCTTACTTATGGGTATTTCATTGCATTTTAACTAGAGCAGGAAAAGAACTGTTTTGAATAGCAAGGGAAATAATTGTACCTTATATGTGGATAACTGCTTATCAAGGATTTTCAGGAAATTGATTCCTGTCCATAGAGAGTAAGTCAGCCTTTGGGACAGTTTCAAATTTCCTGAAATAGAGTTAGAGCTAGGGAACAATAAATGGGACAAATAAACTTTGGCAAAAGTATCATTGTTTTCATGATGAAGACAAATCCTTAATGTGGCTAAAGGGCCATGCCTGATCTCATCAGCCTACTTCTCTACCTTCATCTTATACCACTCAGGCCCCCACCTACACACACACACACACAAACACGTACATGTACACATACCCATGCACATCATCCTGGCTTCTCTCCAATATGGGAAGGTGCTAACCTTTTCTTATCACATGCTGTTTCCTGTTTCTAAGATATTCCTTCTTCTACTGTCTCTGCCTATTTTACCTTTAGCTCAAAGGACTCTTCTTCCAGGAAGCCTTCCTTGATTTTCCACATTATGAAAGGACTTTTTTTTTAACTTTTCTTTTTTTTTTATTTTTTAAAAGATTTATTTATTTATACATACAAGAGCTGGGGTACAGGCCACAGTCGCAGGAGGTGAGAGGATTCACCAGACAGAATGGGGAGAAGAACAGGCAGACTGACTGAAATACACTGCTGAGGGGAGCAGCAGGTGAGGCAGGAGTGGTCTGCTGCACCATGTGGGTCCCCTCCCTGGCCGGCTGCAGGAATGGAAGTCATGCTGCAGTGGTTGCGTTTTGCTTCATACTGTGTTGTTTAACCCACTGCGCCACCAGGGAGGCCCCTGAAAGGACTTCTTATTTAATAGTTTTGTATCCCTCTCCTTCCTGTCACTACACATTTGCAACTTTAAACTTATTCATGTCATTATTGAAGACCCATTCCCTTTATTAAACATCTTCTCTGTGAGAGTAGCTCCAAGTTCTTGGTCACTACTGGACTTGTCCCTGACATGCATTAATATCTGGCACAGTCACGCAACCTGATAAATCTTGGTTGGCTAAGGAGTAAATCAGACTGCAACACCTACTTCAGCAGGGCATGAATACTGAGGACTGCCATAGTACAACTGCTAGCTGAGCAGTGGACTCTGAGGCAACCACACAATTCAGGATAAAGTGCTGATTCTGTCATATTCTAGCTTGTGGGATTTGGGGCAAGTTAATTCACGTTATTGCATTTCAGCTTCCTCATGTGTAAATTGGGACTAATGATTCAGTATTTTATTGAACCTAAGATGTCCTTGATTACAAGACACATCACACACCATAAAATACCAATTAAACTAGAACAAAGTGTTTCCTTATCACTGGGACTTTTTTCCACACAAAACCATCTTCTGTTCTATCTAGGGGATTAGCCAAGCATCATTTCGCAGAAAAGCGCTTCAGTACACACCACCTGTTCCCAGCCCTCTCTGGGAGTCGCGCTTCCATACCACCGATGCCCATGATGCAAGCCAATCTTCCTGGCAGGTGCCAAGAGGAGGTTTCAGGCAAGAGCCGGAAGACATACAGATAACAAACAGCACAGGCAGTATAGCAATGCTCACAATTCTGAGGACAGAAACGCCATGCCCAGCTGTGATATTGTCAGGTAATGGCCTCATCACACACTACAGGCCAGGCTTAAATATACACCTCAATTTCAATTAAGAACAGTACGTGTTAGGTTGTGAAAATTAAGTGTGTGAGTATGTGAAGTGCAGTTTGTGCCTATGAACCTGGACACACAATAACGAATGTTTCCCTGTAGCTATTATGGCCTGTGTCGGGCAGCCTTCAGCCTCCGTGCCTGCCGCTGTGGAAGGGCTGATGTTACAGGGCCTTGCTGATGCAGCACAGCCCTCAGATGAAGCCACTCATTCATTCATTACAGTGACAGGAGCAATCGGGAGTTCCAGGCTGTTGCAAGGATATGGAAATCACGACCCCCCCAGAGAACGCCATCACCGATAAGGCTGGAGTTTCCGTGGTGTGCCTGCTCCTGCAGTACCCTGGTGCCCAGGATGGGACCTGGAACTCAGCAGGTACTCAATGCATTTGGTGGAATAAATGTGTGATTCAATGAATTAAATAGTTGCTAGAGTTAATAATGGCGAGAAGAGAATTCACAACGCGGAGGCTATGACTCATAACTGAGTCAAATGGTAAAGAGGCTTTAGTTCTCTTGTCTCCCCTTTTTCTATGATTGCCTTTAAGGCATTCCAGTTTTATGGGGGCAATTTTAATGGAAATAAACTTAATAAGCTAGTCATATAAATAATTACATTCAGCTTCCATTGTAATTGCTTATTGATCCACGGCTGCTCCTGGAACACCTGGCAACAGTGAAAGACAAACAGTAGCAGGTGTTTGGATTTAGCTCATGCTTGCCACCTAATTAGTTGAAGATATTTTCTCCCTGAAAATTCTAGGACGTTGTGCTTGGCTCAAAAATTGAAAATTAGAACCCAGGCATTTCAGCCAATTCTGCTGATCTTTCTTCTTTTGGGCTGGAAGATATTCTATCACTGAGAGGCTTTCGCATCCAATCTTAGCAACTTTATAGGTTAAGTCTCAGGCTTGTGATGATGGCAGATTTTACACAATGAATAAGGGCAGAGGCTTGCGTGAAACTGTCATGGTTTGAACTCCAGCCCGGCCATCTACTATGTAGCCTTGAGTACATGACTTAGCTTCTCAGTGCTCCCGTGACGAAATCTGTAAAGTGGGAGTAATGATCACATTTCTATCACCAGATTGTAGTGATGATTAAAAATTTTGCACACAGTTTTAAAATAAATCTATGAAATGAACCTTCATTTTCAATTCTTTTTTCCCAGTAAGGTTTTTGGTAATAAACTGATTATATGAGAATAATTGATTATGTGATAGACGAAGTTTTTAAGGCTTATAGCAGACTTATAGTCACACCTGCTTAGTAAAAATGCAAATTATCTCTCCATAAAACTTGTAACTCCTAAAGAAAGGCTCAGTTGTGGACCTCCCTGGTGGCGCATAGGTTAAGCAATGCACTATGGAGCATCCGCAGCCACTGCAGTACGAGTTCAATCCTGGGCCAGGGAGTGACCCACATGATGCAGCAGACCTCTCCTGCCTCACCCGCTGCTCCCCTCAGCAGTGTATTTCAGTCTATCTGCCTGTTCTGTTCCCCACTCTGTCTCTGGTGAATCTTCTCACTACCACCCCACGCCTCTGGCCTGTACCCAGCTCTTGTATGCATAAATAAATAAATCTTTAAAGAAAAAGAAAGGCTCAGTTGTGATGGAGAAAAGTTTTAATAAGAGAATGTGAGTTTGGGGCCTCCCTGGTGGTGCAGTGGGTTAAGCAATGCATTATGAAGCAAAACGCAGCCACTGCAGCACGAGTTCAATCCCTGCTGCCAGCCGGGGAGGGGACCCATATGGCATGGCAGACCTCTTCTGCCTCGCCCGCTGCTCCCCTCAGCAGTGTGTTTCAATCAGTCTGCCTGTTCTTCTCCCCACTCTGTCTCTGGTGAATCCTCTCACTCTGGCCTATACCCCAGCTCTTGTATGCATAAATAAATAAATCTTTAACAACAACAAAGAGAATGTGAGTTTGGGTTTGGGGCAGCAGGCAAGAGAAATTCACTGTGACTACTTTAAGCCAAGCCACTGGGAGTGACAGGGCAACAGTGGGGGCGGAGGGTTGAGAATCAAGCCTTAGGAAGCACGGGTGAATTGGTAGTCAAAATTCTACGGGGGACTCCACCTAGAAAAGAAAGCAAACATTGTAAGAAAAAATAAAAATTAAAATAATAAAAAAATTAGAAAAAACAGGAATGGGATATTTCCAGGGACCTCAGAGTGGGGTCCCATGCGGTGCCCCTTTAGAAATGACACCGGAGATTTTCCATCTGTGTCCCTCCTCTAGAGAGCTGCCTTGCTGTGAGTGTTGGATTTGCCTGGAACACATGGTAGGAAGCAGGTGTGCTGCCTGGATGGCTGATGCCACAGACTGCAGGGAATAGAGGAGAGAGAGAGTTATCCAGGGGAAACAGGGTGTCGCCACCCACAACTGGGGGGAGTGTTCCTAGACAGGGCAAACAGGGCAAAGCAGCAGCCGTGGACCTCGTAAATCCAGAAGAGAGAGGGTGAACGTTTCTAGAATACTGCTTATGTTTGTACTGCAGGCCTTTGCAGGAAGTTCAGTGTTTCTCTCCCCAGAGGGTGTCCCCAAGCGGCTGGCTCATCTTCTGGGCATTCATGCAAAAAGAGCAAGAATCTGGCAATAATCATCAACTGCTTCTCTTCCTGACCTAACGAAATGGATCTCTACTTGTTTGTGTTGCATTCATTTAAATACTAATTTTGCCTCACAGTTTCATAATAGCAGTCATTTCTAGTTCAATAAACACACTCTGTTAAACTTGGAGAATTCAACCAGATAAGCTAACAAAAGTGCCTGAAATATTCATGAATCCTTTCTCCAGCTGGGTTACCTTTGGTTGTGCGTACTGGAACACCCAACTTGAAGTTGCTTACACCAAATAAAAACGTATTGGTGAGCAGAACTGATGTCCAGATGTGGGACAGGCTTCGGGAAACTTAATCCAGTGGTTCCAGCTCCACGTCTCTGCAATGACTGTGAGGCTTTCTGCCTTTGTTTCTGCTGTAGGTTCTTCATCTTGGACTGGAAGCAAGATGGTGGCCAGGTTATCAGGCCTCACAAATACACAAAAGAGTATTTGGAGCAAGATAAGATCATTTTTAAAATGCAGATCTCAGAAGGTAATATGCCCTTAAATCCTCCAGTCAACTTTTCTTTCTTCTCCTTGGCCGGGTGGGTCTCCTGCCCAATGCTTAAAACACCCAGCCTGGCCAACAGGGTGCCATCTGTTGCCAGCTTAGATTTGGGTTCTTAAGCCAGTCACTGACGAAGTGAGTTACATTGTCACTCCTGGACCCCCAGCTCACAGATCACTAGGCAATGAGAAAGAGAAGAACATGCATTAAAGAGAAAATAAAATATTAATCTTTTTTAATTTGAATTTCAGATCAAAAACTTAACTGTAGTGTAATTTTTTAGGGTAAGTATGTTCCAAATATTGCATGGCACATACATATGCTAACAAATGATGCATTGTTTATTTAGAATTTCAGTGTAACTAGTATCCTATATATTACCTGACAACCTCAATCCAGTGGCTGATCCCACAGAATGACAGGGAATGGAGGAGAGAGTTATCCAGGGGAAACGGAGGTGTCGCTACCCAAAACTGTGGAGAGTGTTGCTAGGCAGGGCAAAGCAGCATCTGGTTTCCAGTGGCAACAAAGGGCTCTGTGGCAATGAGGAGGCTTGTTTCCCAGCCTGGCTTGTTTTTGTTGTGGTCCATGCTACTCACTTTCTCCCCTCCTCTCCTTCTCAGTTTCCAAGCCTAGTTCTGCATAACAGCCAGAAATTCTGTGAAACTAAATTGTGCATTAGAAGCTTCAGCTGCTTACAACTCTGTATCCCCCCAATGACTGGTGATATTGGTTCTTTACATGTACCTGTGGGTCCTGTATATGTCTTCTTTAGAAAATTGTCTATTCCATTCATATAGAAAAATCCAATATCCATTGTTTAGCCAGATGACTTGGTGTTTTGCTGTTGAGGTGTATGAGTTCTTCGTATATTATAGATATTAAACCCTATATCAGCTAATGTGATTTGCAAATATTTTTCCCATTCAGTAGGTTGCCTTTTCATGTTTGTTGTTGTTGTTGTTGTTGTTGTTTGCTGTGCAGAAACTCTTTAGTTTGATGTAGTCCCACTTGATTTTTGCCTTGGTTGCCTTTGCTTTCGATGGCAGGTCCGAAGAAGCCCTGGTCAATACTGATGTCAAGACGTTTACCCTGGGAGCTTTCTCCTAGGAGTTTTATGATTTCAGGTCTTATATTCAGGTCTTTAATCCTAAATTAATTTTGAGTTATTTTTTGGCATAAGATAGTCATTCTTTTACATGTGGGTTTTCCCAGCACCATTTGTGAAGAAACTGTCCTTTTCTTGTATATTCTTGGCTTCTTTGACATAAATTAGTTTACCACACAATCATGGGGCGTTTTCTGTTCCATTGATTTAATTGTCTGTTTTTATGCTAATATTTTACTGTTGTGGTTTCTGTAACCTTGTAATATAGTTTGATACCAGGGAGCACAGTGCCTCCAGCTATATTCTTTTTTTCTCAGGATTACTTTGGCTTTTCAGACTCTTTTGTGGTTCCATATAAAATTTAGGATTATTTATTATATTTCTATGAAAAACACCACTGGAATTTTTATAGGGATTGCATTAATCTATAGACTGTGCTGGGTGGTATGGACCTTTCACAATTTTAATCTTCCATGCACACAGCATATCTTTCTATTTATTTGTATCTTCTGCAGTTTCTTTCAGTGATGTGTGATCGTCTTCAGTGTCTTTCACCTCCTTGGTTAAATTTTTCCCTATGTATTTTGTGGTGCAATTATAGATAGGGTTGTTATCTAACTCTTTTTCTGATAGTTCTTTACTAGTATCCAGAAGTACAACCGGTTTTTGCATCCTGCAATTTCATTTGCAGGATTGTTTACTAATTCTAAAAGGGTTATTTTGTGTGTGTTTATGTTTTTGTTTTTTGGTGACGTTCTTTATATGTAATATCACCCAAGTCCTCAAAGAGTGACAGTTTTACACCATCCTTTCCCTATCTGGATACATTTTATTTCTTTTTCTTGCCTAATTGCTCAGGCTAAAACATCCAAAACAGTGTTGAATAAAAATGGAAAAAGTGAGCATCCCTGTCTTGTTTCTGATCTTAGAAGAAAAGTTCTCAGATTTTCAACACTGAGTATAATGTTGGCCATGAGCTTATCATTGATGGCCTGTATTAGGTTGAGATATATACCCTGGGTGCCTATTTTGTTGAGAGCTTTTATGATAAATGCATGTTGCTTTTGTTTAATTTTTTTTTTTGGAATCTGTTGAAATGATCATATATATTTTATCCTTCCTTCTGTTAATGGAGTGTAGCACATAGATTGATTTGCAGTATTGAGCTATTGTTGTACCCTGGAATAAATCCCACTTGATCATTTCATGTGATCACCAAGTAATTTTCCTCTTTTCTACTCACTTTAAGTATCTTACGAATGGGGAACTTAGGCTTCCAATATGGTATTTGACTATAGTTCATTTTGATGAGTATAGAAATGAAACTTCAATAGAAAGCAAAATTGGTGGTTTAAAATGTAATTTAAATGTTTTACTTCATACATTCTTGCCACAATACTTTCATTCAAGCCAAAGTTCCTCATTCTTTTGCCATTTGCCATTTTGTGTTTTCTAGTAAGCATTTTGACTTTTTTTTTAATTTGGAGAGTGCTTTTCCAAGCCATTATTCATACACTCGTAAACACCTTTACATGAAGCAGCCATTCTAAGTGCTGTACTTTATGAGCAAAATAAACATGCCCTCACATCTGATAAAAATCACTAAAAAAGTACTTTAAGAAAATTTTCTTGTGTCTTCAATTCCCCTTTGCTGATAAATATTCTAATTCAAAACCAAAATCTTTTTCCCTGTGAAGAGAGTCATAAGAGAACATGTGTCTTACAAACACGTGCCAAATTACTGTGATAAACAAAAAGCAAAGGGCAATTTCACATAAAAATCGAATGATAGAGACTTCCCTAGTGGTACAGGAGTTAAAGACACAGTGCTTTCAAGCTACTGCCAGCCACTGCAGCATAAGTTCTGTCTCTGGTCAGGAGCTGACCCACAGGGCACAGCAGACCTCTCCTGTCTCACCCACTGTTTCCCCTCAGCAGTGTACTTCAATCGATCTGCTTGTTCTGCTCTCCACTGTCTTAAGTGAATTTTCTTACCCCCCTGTACCTCTGGCCTACATCCCAGTTTTTGTAGCCATCAATAAGTAAATCTTTTAAAAAAAACAATGATAATGTATGTCTTGACTTGTGACACATTGACCATATCCTCAAAGTTACTGGTCTGATTTTTTTTTTTTTAAGATTCATTTATTTATGGCTACAAGAATTGAGGTACAGGCCAGAGATGCAGGAAGTGAGAGGATTCACCAGAGACAGAGCAGGGAGCAGAACAGGCAGATAGACTGAAATACACTGCTGAGGGGAGTAGCGGGTGAGATAAGGAGAGGTCTGCTGACCTTGTGGGTCAGCTCCTTGGCCAGGGATCGAACTCCTGCTGCAGTGGCTGGTGATAGCGTCCTAGTGCTGAGACGTAACCCTTTGTGCCACCAGGGAGGACCCCAGTCGCCAGTCATTTTGAATGTAGTTGTTGGACCATTTAATTACTTCATTGTAGCTGGGTGATTTTTAAATAATTCAAGGTTTAGACATTCTGGGTAAACATGTATTTCAATTGAACTCTTCTTTTATGTCTTAAGGCTTCAACCACATAAAACTCCTATGAGATCATTTGCCTCCATTAAAGGTTATTTGTTCATAGGGATAACTGTGCATAGTTAAATTGTTAACAGAGTACCACTGCCTGATTTGGTAGACCAGCGTCCGTGCAGGTTAACATTAATATATACTTTCTGTTTTACTGGTAGTTACAGATAAGCAAATGGTTGTCCTCCCAGTAGTCAGGGTGATTCTTGGCTCTAGAGAGACCACTAATTAATGGGATCAGGTAAAGATCTTACCCACCTTCACTCACACCTTTAGGAGAGACACACCTTTCTAAAATACAATTTCAGGATTGGACACACCTGGCTTTGTTTGGGAGGACTTGCATTTCTTTTTCTGTGTAATTTTCAAAGTGTAAGTGTTTGCATTAGATAGCTTGATGAAGGCAGAATTGAGATCCCATTTTTACTAGCTTATTGGTTTTAATATATTCACAGAGTTGTATTATAATTCCAGAACATTCTTAAGACCTCAAAAAGAAAACTCCATACTCGTAGTAGTCACTCTCACAGCCCTTTCCCCACAGCCTCTGGAAAACACTAATGTATTTACTGACTTTATGGATTTACCTATTCTGGATAATTCAGATAAATGTACATGCTTTTTCTGTCTAGCTTCTTTCACATAACATGCTTTTAAGGTTCATCTGTATTCCTATATTCAACTTCATTCCATTTTATGATCAAATAATATTCCATTGTATACATCGTTATCCGTTCATCAGTTGATAGACATTGGATTGCATCTATGTTTTAGCTCTTAATAATAACACTGCTATGAACATTCATGTACAAGTTACAGTCTAGATATGTTATCAGCTTTGTTGGGCATATACCTAAGAGTAGAATTACTAGATATACGGTAACTCTAGTTTGCCTTATTGTGGGTTGCCAAAACATTTTTTCACAACAGCTATGCTAATTTTCATTCCTACTAGCAGTGTATAAGCATTCCCCATAGCTTCATCAACACTTGTTATTTTCTGCCCTTGATTATAGCCCTGTTAGTGGGTACAAAGTAATGTCTCATTGTGGTTTTGATTTTCATTTTTCTGATGATTAAGGACATTGAACATTGTGACGACTGGTCCTTTGCATATCTCCTTTGGAGAAATGTCTATTCAAATACTGAGCCCATTTTTTGAAATGAGTTGTCTTTCTTTACTGTTATGTTGTGAGAGTTCTTTATGGACCGAACTGGAAGTATTATATGATCTCTTCCCTTTTGTGGCCATTGCTGAAGCACCAGGAGACATAATGAGGCCAATCCCTTAGTGACTTTTGACCAGAGCCAAAACCATAAAAGGCATTTTGATGCATCTTCCCACATTCCTAGGAAACGGTCATTCCCTCTTTCCAGAGAACTGATACAGAGTACAATATTTGACCCATGCTCATCCATAAGGTTAATAAACTTCAGCTTGTTCTAGGACACTAAAAAGGGCACAAATCAGCAAAGTAGTCCAGGTTTACAGGAAGAAATATGTCATCGACCCTGACAAGTGCAGCAGAAAACCATCCCTATGGGCATTCATCCTAGAACTGGACAAAGACCACAAAAAGATTCTAGAATATAAAGTCAAATCACACCATATAGGAAAGGAAAAGTGTAAATACAAGGAAGAAAAAATTGAGAAGCGTTATACACAATTTTCATTTAAAACTACTAAAATGCAAAAAAAAAAGAATGTTTATATATTCTAAATATAATTCCCTTATCAAATGTGTAATTTACAGATATTTTCTCCCCCTGTATGGAAGGGTTTTTTCATTTTCTTGATGGTGTCCTTTGAGGCACACAGATTTTTAATTTTGTTTTTTTTTTAAAGATTTATTTATTTATGCATACAAGAGCTGGGGTACAGGCCAGAGTCCAGGGCGGTGAGAGGATTCACCAGAGACAGAGTGGGGAGCAGAGCAGGCAGATCGACCAAAATACACTGCTGAGGGGAGCAGCGGGCGAGGCAGCAGAGGTCTGCTGCGCCATGTGGGTCCCCTCCCTGGCCGGCAGCAGGGATCGAACTCGTGCTGCAGTGGCTGCGGTTTTGTCATAGTGTGTTTCTTAACCCACTGCGCCACCAGGGAGGCCCAGATTTTTAATTTTGAAGAAGTCTAATTTGTGTTTTATTTGACTGCTGGTTCTTCTGGTATCATATCTAATAAATGCCTAATCCAAAGTCAGCGAAGTTTATGTGTCTTAATTTCTTCTGGGTAAATACCTAAAATTGGAATTTGCTGGGCCATGTGATATATATTTAACTTCATGTTTAAAAAAAAATTAAAGTACCAAATTGATTGCCAAAGTGATTATGCAATTTCACACTTATCGGCAATATATTGAAGTTATTTCCAGCTAATCTATAATTTTGATAGTGTTATCAGTCTTTTACTAGCATGATAATGCACTATGATTTTAATGTTAATTCCTGTGGTGACTACTTTCTGTTCATTTATTTGCTGGTCAGTCAGGTATTTCCTTCTGGAAAGTGTGTGTTCAAACCTATCACCATGTTTTTACCAGTCATTTGTCTTTTTATTGAGTTGTAAGCCCTATATTTCCTTGAAGCAATCCTTTCTTAGATATCAGTATTGAACATATTTTCTCCCAATCTATGACTTGTCTTTTCACTTAAAGTTTTTCAAAGAGCAGAGACTTTTAACTGTTAAGGCAAATGTATTAGCTTGTTTTTTTTTCTTTTTACAGTTAGTAATTTCTGTATCCTGCCTAAGAAATATTTGCCTTCCCCAAGATTGCAAAGATTATCTCCAACATCAGCTTCTAGAAGTGTTGACAGATCTTGTTTTGTTGTATGATATAAGCTATTGGTCAAGAGTCTTTCTTTTCCTTTTTTTTTCAATAGAGCTATCCATGGACTTTTTGAACGAGAGAGAGTGAAAGCAGTCCTGATATGCCTAAAAACTGTACATAAACATGAGTTTCAGGTAAGGCAAAAGAAAACATTTGAGAAATTAAGAATATAGCAGAGCTTATACATTCAAATGGTTCTTGTAGCGTGCACAGCAAGAGTCTGGGAAGCCAGGAAGGAAGATGATCCTAGCACCTTAGCAGAGTGAAGGACAGTGGGCTACAGGGAAGGTATTCACCGGGGTTATTATACCGATTAACATTATTTTAAAATGTTTGGCATGGAACATGTTTATATGTCTATTTGGTTTTTAAAATCTCAACAGTTAATATTTGAAGTACCCTAAGCAGATGCTCCTGGAGTGTTCAAATTAACATTTGAAAATCCCCAACTAGGAATTAATGTTCAAGTAGAGTTTTTGCAAGCTCAAATATTCTTCAAGTTCATAAAGTAGCATAAGGAAAGTTAGATATTTTTCACTGATGAAATGAGGGGTATTCAAGATATGTGGATAGATGGCTTGAAAATTGTTCTGCTCCTTCTTCCCCTTTCTGAACAGCGTGAGAATCAGTGTATCTGGAGTGACAAGATGACCTCTTTGACCTCTGTTTTCTTCTGTGTGAAATGGAGAAAATGGTATCTATTAATATTTCCTCGGGGAAACTGAGAAGAATGATACAAAACACCCAGCTCCAGGCCTGACACTTAATGATTATCCCACACATATGTGCTTATTCCTTTTACTTCCACCATCTTCTTGACCATTTTCCTATCATTTCCTGTGTTCTCTCGTGTCCTCATCTCTCACGCTTGACACAATATTCTAGCTTCACAATGACAATCTTCTGGCTGTACAGATCCCAGGGAAAAGCTAACTACTCTTTAGTGGACCTAACTCCCTGGCATGCTTTTTTAAATTGCACATTTCCATATCTCTGGGCATGGTCCAGGAATCTGCTGCATCTTCAAGCTCCCCCAGCTATGCTGAATGAGGTAGTTAAGGGCCACACTTAGAGAAGTCTGTGATCTGAGGACATCTTCAGAAGCCTGGAGCTGCATTTTCTTCCAATTTAGACCCAACAAAGACAGCAGACCTAGTTTTCCACTTCCCCATGGAACCTCAGACTGAGTGACCCAGAAACCAAAGCAAGCTCATTATCTATGATACTCATTTCTGTTCTTATGTTTTCTTGACAATTGGGACTATCTACTTTCCCTTCCTCTAGTAACCTCCAGGATTTTCTCACTCATGACTGAGTGATTGAGTAAGGCAGATGCCCCATCCATCCCCACCCCAACTTCAATCAATGAAAGTCCACCTCCAGGACAATTACTTCAGCAAAGGAAGGAATGTTCCTTTAGGGATATTCATTTGGTAGGAACCTAATCCTGGAGCTGAGTTGGCCTTACTGAAGGTGGAGAGCCTACTGAGAATGAAACAATAGAGATGGTGCCCTATAACATATTTAGGGCTTGGGTGTTCCTGGTAATGAGTTACTGTTCTCCCTTTGGTTTAAGTTCAGGAATTTCTTTTGAGCTGGAATTTCTTCTTGTGAAGAGAGTTCTGACTAGTACACCAAAGCAGTTCCCCAAATGATCCTCTCATTTCCCTCCCATCTCTGTACAAATTTCCTTCCTTACTTGGCTGCCCTAAACAATTCCCCTGCATCTCCCTCTTCTCATAGAATGTCACCCCCTTGCTACAACTGGCAGAGGGCTTTTTTTTTGTGGCCAGTTTGAGTCTATTTCTTTCATCCTTTGGGGGAAATCCTTTTCCTTAGATATTTATATTACAGCATTCACTGTTCACTACTGATGTCTTGATTACTTCATTCACTTAAAAATTTGACCATCACCCCCTCTGTCATCATCCTAGGGAGATTTCACCAGTCCATTTAATAGTCTGTAATCACAGTTTATATAGCACTATGGTTCTAAGCACTTTACATATCTTTTAGCTCAATCAACCTTTATAATACCATGAGGTATTATTACCCCCATTTTATAGAAGAGGAAACTGAGACAGGCTATTTTTAGACTTGTCTAGAGTTACCCAGCTACTGAGTGGTAAAGGGGACCACTCAGTAGAGAGGACAGGGAGTCTAATTACAGGGTCTGGGCTCTTAACATATACTAGTCTCCCATTTCCCTGTTCTCTGTCACTCTAGGTCCCCCATATCCGCTCTGCATTAGTCCTGTGGGGGTTGCGGTGCGCTTGAGCCAGTATGTTCTCCAACCAAGTCACCTGACATTTGGAAGGTCTTCGAAGAGGAGGTATCAGCTGAAGGTGGCCAGGGGAGATCTGTAACTCCTCTCCCCACTGTTCAGTTATTGTCACCTTCCATGTAATTGCAGCAACCAGTAGACCCGGAAGCTGGGATGTAAGTTGGACAGTATATACAGCAGCAGAAAAAGGTTTGATACTCTGTTCCTGGTATCTGAAGGGCCTCTTGTCTGCCCCAATAGTCTTTGCTCTCGGGAAAATCTGCTGAATTCAGACCAGACCATCCATCCTGTCTTGAACTGTCCCTAGGGTCGTGTCCTCTTGTTTTCTTCGCTTTTGTTTGAAAAAGAAGGGAGAACGAAGCCAGGGAGTATTTCACCATCCCAGTCAGTCACACCTAGACGTGGCTTCATCCACAGCTGCCCTCCTTTGCAAATTCATACTTGGATACCTCCACCCCCAGCCCAACCCCCACAGCATCCTACCCCCACTCCCCTGCTGACCCTCATTCCTTTCTCCAGCAGAACACTGTCAGCACCTCCAGTGTCAGCTGCTGATACACCCAATGGCTTCCCAATGCCAGGGAACATAGCTTCCACAATCCCCAGTCCTGCCAGACCCAACCTGCAACATGCATCCTGGTGCTAACACAAACATCCCAATTCTCTGTTTCTACCAGTGGCAGGAAAAACAACAAACAAACAAAAACAAACAAAACGCAAATGCGTGTACTGGTGTAATTATAACTGTAAGGTCCTGTAGTTCATCATGACACCCCCCCCCATGACACCAAGCAAACCTAGTTAGTACTCACAACTGTTATAAATAGAACTATTGATTGTGTTCTGACTGTGTGCCAAGCACTGCCCTAATCACTTTATAAGAGCTTTATACTCCTCTAAACACATCCACGCCATGAGACAGAGATCATGATTCCCATTTTACAGAAAGGAAAACAGGCACTGGTCAGTTAGGACCTGCTTAGGGTCACAACTATGTCACTAAGTTGCAAAGTTCACCAGACTCGCTACATACTCTCAGACTCAGCTTTCTGCTCTCAAAAGTCCAGTTAGTAACACCCCCAGACCGTAGTGCCCAGTCCACTGTCTAAACTGCTATGTCCTGCTGAGCAGCGGATTTATCCACGAAAGTGAAAGAGCACGACCGCGGGAAGAGGACATACACTAGAAAGCCGGCGGGGGCGCACACGTGGAGATACTTCCTGGTCACCATTACTCAGCACTTTGTGGGGTTCGCGGGGCTGGGGGACCCGCTGGGACTCGCCCTTCTAAAGAATCCAGTCGCTGTCCAAGGAATCCAGCCTGGGTGCGTTCGGTCGAAGTCTGCCTGACCCTCCCCCAGGTGACCTGTGCCTCTGGAAGTGGCCCTCCAGCGCCCCTCTGCACGAGCACAATGCAGGTGCCTCGTACGTAGCCGACGGCACCTACAGATGCCCACTCCGGGCGGGGCGCGGGGCGGGGCGGGGCGGGGCGGCGGGTTTCGGGCCGGGCTCCCTGGAACCCCGCCCCGCGCCCCGCCCGGACAGCCCCGCCCCCAGCAGCGGTCCAGTCCGGGACCCGGAGGCCGGCGACACTGAGAGGCGGGGCCTGATTGGGTTTGGCGGGCGCGGGAGGCCCGAGCGCGCGCGCCCCCGCTACACGCACGTCGCGCGCGCCCGTCCGCTCCGCCCCAAGGGGATCCGCGTATAAAGCCAAGGAGGGCGGCGTTCGGCTCAAGCTCGGTCCGGCTCTTTGGATCCGCGTACATCGCTGCTTACGGTCGCTACTCAGACTCCTGCAGCCAAAATGGTGAAGCAGATTGACAACAAGGTATGTACTCCCGGGGAAGGCCCGGGCGCGATGCGCAGCCTCCGTAGCTGCGTGGTGGGCCGGAGGTGGGCAGGCCGCCCCTCCGCATCCCTGAGGAAGGGGACGCGTCGGCTCGGCCCGGGGCTGCGGGGTGCGGGGCTTGGGCGCGCCCTCGGAAGGAAGGAGAGAGAGGAGGGCCCCTGGAGAGTGGGGTCTGTGGGCCCAGCGCTGCCTGCTCGCTGGGTGCCTGGAGAATGCCCCCCCCGCCCCGTGCGTCTGCACCCACCGTCCGGGAAACCTGGACGGAATGAGGGGATACGGGCCCGAGCAAGAAGATGGAGGGCCTTGGGAGCAAGCAGGGGGGCGCTGGCCGCCACACCCTCCCCGGTGAGCGACCCGATTCCCCCGCGCTGGGTCGGGTGGGCTCCCTCAGAAGCGGACACAGGCCGGAGGGCTGCCTTCCGCACCTGCTGAGCCCCGAGCAGTGCGTGCTGGGTCCGCCTCTAGGAAGCGGTTCCTGGCCGGGGAACCCCCCTGGCGGATACCCGTCGGGCCCGGAGGCCGAGCGGCCCAGGTGGCCGCGAGGAAGTGAGGTCCGCGCCGCGCCCTCGGGACTCCTCCTCCTGCGGCGCTGGGCGTTTCCGGCAGCGGTGGGTTTGGAATGACTCAGTCGTAACAGTGGGCCCCCGGGCCTCGCCGCCCTGCCCTCTGATTCATCTGTAGTTGGTGGGAGCCGACGTCCCGCGTGTGCGCAGCGGCCTTTGGGCACCCAGATGGTGGTGCTTGCCCTTTAAAGCCCAAGCCTGGAAGAGTCCCCATGTTCGAGTCATTGCAAAATACCCACCTGATTGGAAACTTAGAACCTTACCATCGCGTCTGGTACATTGTAGCCACTCGAGAAATGTTGGTACAACCCTCTCGAGACAGTGAGAGAAATTTGATGATACTGGAAGACCCCTCGAAAGCGTTGACTGTGCGGGGCCCCCTATCCCAGTATAGCAGGGACTAAGTGGGTCCTTGTCCACCTTGGATTCCCTGACCTGTTAGATGCTGGGGAGCTTTCAGAAAGGGACGTTTTCCTGGAATGGTCCCTATCCTTTGTTACGTTTATGAACGGAGAACAAATATGTGACCATTGTAGAATATTTGATAGAGAGATTTTCTAGAAGCAGCCACAGGTAGTTGCGATAATTGAGATTATTTTATGTGTGCTGTTTTGTTTCTGCGCTTTTGTGTGTGTTTGTGTGTCCGATTTTGCCCGAACACTTTTCATGTAATTAGAAAGCTATCATTTCAGATCCTGAACACGTGGTTGACATGGAGGCAGTTTTCCATGCCTCAGTGAATATTGTTGTCCTTAACCTTTCGTGCAAGTTCAGACTGTTACTTCATAATAAAGAGCAGTGATTAGGTCAAGGAATGAGAACTTTAGATTTGTTAATGCAGCTCTAGCTTAGGGTGCCCCTTTTACTCCACCCTCATCAACAGGAACTTGAGCACCTCCTTCCTCCTGCACCCCTCTCAGGCTAAATCCTAAGGAAAAAAGATCAGGTTCTAATGTGATCTTTGAGTCTTTGTGACTCTGCCCTTTACCCCCCACGTATGTTGACTGGCTAAGTGTCACCTGTTACTTGCTTCATTCGTTTTTTCCTATGGGATCCTCTTTTTTTTTTTTCCGTTGTATGAGATTTTACCCAAAAGTAGCATCCCACTTGTATTTGAGGAGTTATCTCTCATACTGAGTTTTGTTCCACATGCTTTTAGTCACTCCTTACTGAGTGACAAATAGAGGCAGTGAGTGGGAGGGGAGGAGGGCTGAGTGTTGTCCAAGCAACTTGATGAGTATAACCCAACAGGTGAGAACCCATTAAAGGAGTGAGAAGACCTTGGAGTGGCTTTATTAGTTGTCTCGGAATCCATAAACCAGAGGTTGGACTGAACCACACCTCTGTCTTCCCCCTCTTCAGTGGTCATAGAGTGGCACTCTCCTCCATTAGATAGAAGATACACCCTAGAGTGACAGGAAATGCTTTGATTAAAAAAGCACTGCAGCCTGGACCGAAAGGCCCTGGTGTTCAGTTGATCTTCAAAAGTGTGATCCAGAGTCATTAATCAACAAACTAATTTGAGTGTTACTTGTAAATATTGAAGTCACCTTAGGTTTCCATGCTGGTGGATGAAAGTCGGTGCCTTTGGCTGAAGCATGTGTTGGCAGTTGAAGCGTCACTGGGATCTGCTGCAGACAGGAGTGGGATACTGGGCTATAAATGCCATGAGGAAGAAATCACATGGGTTTTTTACTGGTGATGTTTTGAATTCATTGAGCGCCAGTGTTCTACACTCAGGCATTTTGCTACATGTTTTAGGAACCACGCTGCTCATACATTTCCTTTGGAATGAAGATGTTTAGGGAAAGATGCTAGGCTCACCCACTCCTAGTTGCCATAAATACATCGTTTTGGTTTTACAATGTTTGTCAGTGCTGAGGACCTTTACTAATCCTCACTGTTAGATTGTGGGTGCTAGAAATTGTGGTTTTCTTTTTAAAGACAGGCCTGACCCTTTCAAACTTGATGTCTGTTGCAGGCAAACAAGTGTCAGGATAAGAGAATTTGTTGTGCAGTTTGCACGTCTGTTTCTGTGGCTCGGGTTCAGTTCAACCAAAAGTTACTGTTGCATGCCTCTTTTAAGAATTTTAAGAAGTTTTACTTGAATTTGATTCAGAATTGTTTGGCGCTTTTGAATGTGTTTGAAATACATTCTGTGGTGAAAGGAGTCTCACCACGCTCCAGCACCTTCATAAAACAATTCAATTGACCAGTTACTGCGATCATTCCTTGACTTCTTTCCTGCATCATTAAATATAGCTGGTTTGACCTGAAAAAACAAACACATATGCACATCAGGGAAGGCTTTCAATGAAACTGTTCTGAATGAAAAAGGGATGGTTTGGAAAAATAAGTTCTATACTTTGAACACTCCTCTTGGCCTTCCACCCCCACCCACCCAAATCCTCATCTCCCCAGATAACAGAACAGGTTATAGACTTAATGACCTGTTTGGAATACCATGTGTGACTGGCACTCTTCCTCCCCCACCCCCCCGCCCTCTCCTCCAACCCATGAGATAGAAATTAGGATTCTTGAGAGCTATGACTCATAGGAATTCACTTTAGGTTTTTTGTGGTGGCTTGTTTACTGTTCTTTAGTGGACCAGATCAGATATGATTCTTGGCTTTCAAAGAAAGGGAATGTTTATGTAACCAGCATTTTTCCGTCGGGGAAACCCTTAGACTTCAGATATAGTCTGTGTGTTGACTTTTATATAGTCTGTGTGTTGACTTTGTTGCCCTGGCTTTGGTCAGCACTAATAGGGGTTTAAAAAAAGTCCTTTGTTACTAAAAGGTTAGTTTCCTAGGGTTACAGTATCAAAGCCATTAGTAAATTATTCAGGGAGGTTAGTGGTAAAGGATTTCTTGATCATTTCTGCTGGTAGTGTTATTAACATGTTTTTAATATCTAAGGAGAATTACCTTCATAAGAAACTAAAACTAATTCACTTGGTCAACAGTGAGGAGAATAAAGGTAAACTTTTGAGAAAAGGGCAGAACTCAAGGGTAAATAAACAGTTTGATCTCGACTCTGGAAAATTCAGTTGAATGGGTACAAAGAAATAAGCTCAATGTCAACATTGATGGGCTGAGAGCATGGGTTTGAGGGAGATTGTTTCCCTGATTCTAACACAATCAGAAAAGCATTAGCTTTTGTGGTTTTTTTTGTTTGTTTTGGGAAAGAAAAGTTGAGGAAAAAAAGAGATGGAGAATAAATAAAGACTTTCAGGGAGATGGTACCTGGGAGGGGCAGAGAGAGCCCAACTTTTGTTTTTATAAAGTAACTTGGTAAGTTTCAGTTGCAAAAATCTGTGCTTTTGGGACTTCACTTGAAGTGACCCCCTTCATCAGTCAGTAATCAATTAATGTGTATCATATACTTAAGATTTGAAACTTTTTTAAAAGATTTTATTTTTACGTAGAAAACTGGGGTACAGAGCAGAGGGTGAGAGGATTCATCAGAGACAGTGAGGAGCAGAACAGAAGGATTTTCTGAAATACCCTGCTGAGGGGGGCAGTGGGTGAGATCTGTTATGCCATGTGGGTCAGCTCCCTGGCTGGGGATCAAATTCATGCTTCAGTGGCTGCTGACAGCTTCATAGTGCTGGGACTTAACCCTTTTGCCACAGGGAGGCGTGGATTTGAAACATTTTTAATCTCATTTTTTATTTTCATTTTGGGATTTTGTTGGGATATAGGTAACTAATTGGTGGCATTATAAATATCCCTGAAGACACGAATATCACTATTCATGATACTTGTTCCAAGTAACAGTACAACTCTGTGATACTCCTAATGAAACTGTTTGGTTTTTTACTAAAAAGTAGGTCCAGAAAGCTGGACCTGCATTGCGCTTTGTGTCGCTTAGTTCTGGAGTTTCATCAAGACTCCTGGAAATGAAGCATGTGATGTGTGCTTTTCTTTTTTCTTCTTAGGTTGCTTTTCAGGACGCCTTGAACGGTGCAGGAGATAAACTCGTAGTTGTTGACTTCTCGGCCACGTGGTGTGGGCCTTGCAAAATGATCAAGCCTTTCTTTCACGTGAGTATTAAACATCTTCTGCTTGGTAAGAGATGTGTTTGGGGAGGCTGGTAGTCACAGAACTAGGAAAGGACAGCCAAAGAGTTTGGGGGTTGGGGGTAGGATCTTTATTAGCATAGAAGTAATACCTTCACAGCTTCACCCTTTGAGAACAACTTTCAGAAGTTGATTTGCATGTTTTGTTTTTTTCTTCTTCTTTTCTCACCTGACTACACAGGTGCCTTTTTCTTTCTCCTTTTCCTAGTGGGCCTGTCCTTTTTTTAAAAAAAAAAAAAAAAACTTTATTTATTTATGCATACAAGAGCTGGGGTACGGGCCAGAGGCACAGGAGGTGAGAGGATTCACCAGAGGGGGGGGCAGAATAGGCAGATTGACTGAAACACACTGCTGAGGGGAGCAGTGGGGAGACAGGAGGGGGTCTGCTGCACCATGTGGGTTTCCTCCCTGGCCGGGGATCAAACTCAGGCTGCTGTGCTGCAGAAGCCTCACAGTGTGGCGCCCAACCTGCTGCACCACGAGGGAGGTCCTGAGCCTGCCCTTTCAATGCAGTCTTAAAAGAAATAAAGCTTGTGTATGTGGACTACCATTTCCCAGTTCTAAAATCTTTGTGGATTTTTCCTTTTAAACTTTCCAGGCCCTCTCTGAAAAGTACACCGATGTGGTGTTCCTTGAAGTTGATGTGGATGACTGTCAGGTACGTGCCTGCTTTGGAAGACTGCTGAGCTGTTCACATGGCCTTTCTGAATGGCACAGAGCTTGTCTTCACAAACATGTCACTACTCGAACCAACACTCTAGCTGTAAAAGTTCTAAAATAGTGAATTGTGTGTACCTCACATAAGCCAAAGCCAATGAGGCTTTTGTGCCCATCTCACCTGTCTTTCTAGAGGCCTGCAGACTTACCTAGCATGTTGAGAAGCCTAATGGGAATCCGACAGTAACTAAGTCTCAATAGATGTGATGGTGTAAGTAAAATTGGGAGGAGGGTATTTTTTTTTTTAACGTTCCTTGTGAACGATGTGAATAGGCTTAGGAATATACTTTCTCAGTTATTGATTCAGTCAGTCGATTCCCCCAACTTCAAGAGCAAATGAAGGTGTGTGACGGATAGCTGAGAAGACTAATTGGGTGGGGGGGAATGTCAGGGTTGGTTCAGTTGAACAAATGCTTACATATCATTCCGCATGTGTTGTGCATCATGAATTCATCTAACCCCCGTGTTTGCCTCCCCTTTTTGGGGCACAGGTAAGAGAATCCACCAGAGGCAGAGTAGGGGCTCCTGGAAGACAGCGAGGCAAAAGGTGTGCAGTGCCATGGCTCCAACGCACGGTTATGTTGTGATGACAGTGCAGCCTCTACCCACCGCTTGATTTTCACTGGCGCTAGAAAGTGACACCCGCCTGCCTCCACTCTTTTTTTCCTTCCTGTGCACCCTAGTACTTCTGCTTCACCTCCTGCAAATTAGTCACCTTCATACCACGAATTTTGCTTCCTAACACCCTCATTAAGCCGTGTGTGTATCCATCTCTTACTGCCAGGCGTAGACTTTATGCCCCCTTTTGGCAGGCTGATTATAATTGCTGGGCCCTTTCTAAGAGCAGTTTTTTTAGCCCTTAGTTCCTCAGATATAGACCACCATCAGGTCTTTATCTTGCCTTAGTGAAGGCTGGGAGGGGAAGGGGAGAGGGAGGAGAGGGGAAGGGGAGAGGGAGGAGGGGAAGGGGAGAGGGAGGAGGGGAAGGGGAGACTTATTTGGATGACAGCACTAAGGTGAGCAGCAGGCAGACGAAACAGGCCTGCCGCGCTGATCTGCGTGTCAGCTCCCTGGCCAGGGCTCGAACTCAGGCTGTTGGGATGATAGCACTGAGACCTAACCCCCTAGGCCATCAGGGAGGCTCAGCTAGGATAGTGCTCTTCTTAGGCCTTGGTTCTCTCCCCTAGATTGCTTACTCCCTCCGTTAATAAGGAACACCTAACAAGGGTAGTGAACGATCAATTAGCCAGATAATTGTGCTTTCTGACCCTTTAAGTGCCAACTCACACCACACTGCTTGTCTTTACATTTTGATTCCTACCTTTTCTTATGTGTCTTGCCTGCCTGCCCTTTCCTGTCCTGCCCGGCGCTGCCCTCTCTACTGATCAGCCTCACATCTCCCATGAGTCCTTCTCTTCTTTGTACCCCCCCCCCCACCCCAGATGAGGTTAGTCTCCCTCCCTTCCCCCCCTTGTACCTATGGCAGTGGAATGGGTGGATTCTGTCCCTAGCCTGCTCTCTTACTAGCAGTGCAGGTTATTATCAGAATCAAGGTAATACCTATAATGTGCTTAGGCCGGTACCCTAGCACATATTTTAGCCTCAGTAAGTCTTTGATCTATTTTGTAATTTCCTTGGGGTCAGGGGCCCTGTCTTTCTCATCTTTGTTCCCCTTCACCCAGATCTAGCACGTGTTAGTCACGTAGTATTTTTATGGTTTTGAAGTACTCTAGTGGATCCCAGAGGGTGGTGGGCTTGGGTTGGGTGTTTATTTTTGGCAATAGAATGCGTTTGTGAAAAATCACTTGCTCCTGTTTTAACCTAACTTAGTCCTGTTTTTCCTGTATGGTCCCCTTAGCCAGTTTAAAATAGCACCTGAAAGGAGTGCAGAAACTTCTGATTGGTACGGTTCTCTCAGGTGGCAGCAATGAATTCTGGCTGCACTGGGTGCTGCAGTCAGCCCTCTGCGTGTGAGGTTTGTTACGTCGTCTAGTGCTCACAGTCAGTTGTGATTAGCCCCCCCCCCCCNTTTCCCCCCCCCCCCCCCCCCCCCCCCGTTGAGCTGGTTGGGACTGTAGCCAGGAGAGGCGGGTGTGTGCAGGTTGACCCTGCGTGGTGCTCGCACGGCCGCCTCCAGAACCTCTGAGCAGAGTCACCCGGGACTTCTGTATGACCGAGCTCCTCCGGGCCCGGCTGGCACACTCGATCTCCCTGGTTCAAAACAACTCAACGGAGTAAACCTAAGACTATCATTGGTTTTATAAAATGATTCATACACCTGGCAGCCTCCCAGCTAGCAAAAAGGAGTTCCAACGAACTGTACAAAATGGAAGGCTTCTGTAGGCAGAAGGAGCTGGATAAGAAAAGGAGGGATTCTTTCAGCCAAGTCACCTTCCCATCGGCGAGAGGAGGGGTCTGTCAGGCAGGTGACTTCCTTAATGCTCAGCAGGGAACTCCAGACTGCCCACTAAGGTTACTTTTCTGGGACAGGCTAAGGTTAGAATTCAGTCATAATTAGGCCTCTCTGGGAGTGTGAGACTTAGCCAAGGTGCCACCATTTGGGCTGGTTGTCTCTTCAATACGCTGAAAGTTTTCAGACCTTTAAGTGACCTGTTGTGTTGCCCCTCTGTATACTAAAGATTGAGCAGCAGCATACAGTATTGTTCTGTTCTTGATGAGGCTATTTTGACGGCGCAGTAGCTACCAGAGGTATTTAACTCTGCAACAGATTAAAAACTAGTTCAATTCCAGACCATTTTTGGTCACCACATCCACATAGCAACAATTTGCTAGCTCTCACTCACCAGACAGTGGATTATTTCCCATAGAATTATTCAGTTGCGGGAGTGGATCTTCGGGTTGCTTTGGAACTTGCTCATTAAAGCCATCACCACCTCATTTTGACAAAAAGAATAAGGATTAAAAAGTACATTTTTATTTCACTACTGGACAGTCCATCATATTCATGTCATGTGTTCCTGAACGCCAGTACTCCCAAATTTGTCCCACTTTCTTAAAGTGTCAGATTCAGATAATTTCACTACTCTGGAAAGTATTTTAAAACATTAGGGAGAAAAGTTGTGGGGGATAAGGAAGGAAATGCTCCATGAACTACGTTAGCTGCATTAATTAACAGTCTGGCCTTGTAACCAGGGTAGGTAGGGCCATGGAGTAGAATAAAGTCCAGAAAGAAAGAACCAAGTCTATTGAACTGTCTTCTTGGTGAGCCATTTTGTACTAAGGCTGCATCTCTACCACATGCTTACCCACCTCCCCAGGTGAAATCTAAAGCAATTTAAACAGAAATCTTAGGAAATACTGAACATTGGAAATGACGGTTACCATGTCAAGCACATGAGACGCCTTATCTCAGTCTTGACAGCCTGATTGTTTTCTGTTTTGCTATTAAGGAAACGAGACTGAGACAGTTTGTTACAGAACAAAGTGTGATGCTAAATCTAGTAAGAACTTTTTAGTGAATACAGTAGGAAAAGGCTGATGGATCTGATTTTAATTTTTTCATGTAAAGTGGATGGCAAAATTAACAAACATTGGTAAAGTAACACATTCTTGCAAATTGTTCTATTATCTAGAGCTTTTAAAAAGAGCACGTTCTTTCTCTTTGTTTTACCTGGAGGGTTGGCAACCAAGTGATGCTATGAGAGCTGTATATGATTAGTGAGAGTGTGGTGTCTATAAAAGCCATACAAAGAAGGTATGGCTTTCCTCAAGTTTTTCCTGCATTAATGTAAATTACACTTCTATTCAAGAAATTAAAAGATGAAAATGACTTCCTCAACCCAGTAATCCCATCTTAAGTTTGCCCTGGGGGACATGTATCTGAGAATTTCTTCACAAGGATGTTTATAAATTGGAAATAACCTACCAGCCCAGTAGAGAATAAATTATGGCATGGAATTCCATGTCACCTAACAATCTTCATTTTGGGTATAAAAGTAACCTTTAAAATGTCTTAACTGAAAATTTACCAACATGATTAAATTAAATGGACATAATTTTTAAGACACTGAGAATCTATGTTTAAACATTTACACAACCTTTGAGCACTTACCCTTTTTCTGAAATTTTTTTGGCAAGTTAAGCATTGGTACCACGTGAGGAGGTTGTTCTCTTACCCGGGTGAGGAAGGAGGCATCCAGAGTCAGACAGTGACTAGATGTGTCACTCCATTCACTGGGGCACTATTTTCTGCTGACAGAGCTCTTTTGACTGAAAAGTTGTGATCGGTGCTTAGGTTCTATTGTCCCACAGGCCCTCAGTTCCACCCCTTACAGTCCTATGATTAGAGGTAGTAAGGGAGCAGACCACTGCCCTCCTACCCCGGTACAAAATGAAAGCCCAGGGGAGCAGTGGCCAAGACAGGAGAGGTTTGCTGTGCCATGTGGGTCCCCTCCATGGCCTGCACTCCAGCTCTTGTATGCATAAATCAATCTTTAAAAAACAACGAAACAAAACCCCAGCACCTCCTCCCCTGGGATTCATGCCATCTGCTCACAGAAGTGATTTCCATTTGCCGGCCAAATAGAGAAAGCACATGAGGGGTAAGCCCAGTATTCCCAGATATACTCCAGGGGAATTTGCTAGTGGGCACCCAGCTCCAGATTTTATTATTCATGAACCAACTTACCTGGATGAGATTGAGCTCCCTGGTCTACCAGTTTTCAAACTCTTAGCAAAACTAGTTCTTCCTGAATTTTGTCTCATCTTCTCATTTCCTGATAACTCGTCCACAATTCATCCAGGACCTTGATTGTCATGTTCACTTAAAAAAAAAAAATTCTAGAGCCTCCCTGGTGGCACAGTGGGTTAAGCAATACACTATGAAGCAGACCACAGCTACTGCAGCACGAGTTTGATCCCTGCTGCCCGCCGGGGAGGGGACCTACATGGCACAACAGACCTCTCCTGCCTCGCCCGCTGCTACCCTCGGCAATGTGTTCCTGTTGATCTGCCTATTCTGTTCCCCCCCCCTCTGCCTCTGGTGACTCCTCTCACCCCCCACACTTCTGGCCTGTACTCCAGGTCTTGTATGCATAAATATCTTTTTTAAAAATTCTAATGTTGAGATGTGGGGTGATAACAGAGAAGACGCTGGTTCTGAATCATTTCTGTCAAAGCTTGACACTCATATTTTTGTCCCTCCACCTCTAGGATGTCGCTTCAGAGTGTGATGTCAAATGCATGCCAACCTTCCAGTTTTATAAAAAGGGAAAAAAGGTACATACATCTGACCTTGATGATTGTAAAAGGTGTAAGTGAATCGAATGAAGGGACTTGCTCCTTCGCACTAAGAAGCATGTCCCATTTTCTACTTTGCGGAGTATTTAAATATTCTTTATAGATTTCAACACATAAAATGAAGGTTTAGATGTCATGCTTTCTTTAAGAGAAACTATGTATTTGTATCCAAACGAAAAAAAGCATGCACACCTATTGAGGGTTTCTTAATTTTGTGGGGTTTTTAACTGAAAAGGAAGTTTGTTATCTAGAAGTGTTCATTTCCTTTTCCTCTAAGTCCTGCCCCCTGTTTTAGCCAATTCTGTGGCAGTAGACACAGAAGTGGAATAAAATGCTACATATAGCTAATGTTGGTTCAATATTCTCTTTTAACAGGTGGGTGAATTTTCTGGAGCTAACAAGGACAAACTTGAAGCCACCATTACTGAATTAATCTAGTCACCTTTTCTGCAAACCACTCATCAGCTGTAACTGTAACAATTGTAATTTTTTTATTTACAAAAACAGATTAAATAGCCAGACTTATTTGCAGCTGCCACTGGTTATACATAATAATAAAAATATTAATTCTACCCTTTTTAAAACTGGTGTCTGACTAGCTTTCAGAATAAATGAAAAGTGACTATTAGATATTTAATGACCTAATTATTTTCATGTATTTTTGATTGCTTTTTTGTAACTTTACAGGCTTCTGGTTAAGGTTTCTTTCTATTACCATTGTAGTGTATTTCTGAAAAAACTAATGTGCTAACATTCCGGGGTTTGTGGTTTTCTCTAGTTTACAGCCCTTTGTGGAGTTGGAATGGTCAGCATGGAAAAATTACCTCCAGTTGAAATTCCTGTTTGAAAGGTTACACGGAGTCACTAATTTTGCTAATGGTAACTGAGTCCTCTTAAAATAATTAGGAATTCTTCATAGTTGACTCACAAGGGAGTAAGTCCAAATACTGCCCCAGTACCTTAAACTCACTTTTTAGTCAAACAGAAGTTCCAGCAACATGAATAGCAAAGGGTGTGGAAGTTACTAGTTACACAGTAGAGGGCTGGGAGAATGCTTAATGAAACAGGAAATTGCATAACTCAGGGGTTGGGACATTGGCTTAACCTGCACAGTTAATCTGTGTATAACTTGACAGTGTACTTTATTTTTTTTTCCCCCAAAGATTTATGCATACAAGAGCTGGGGTGTAGGCCAGAGGTGGTGGGGGTGGGGGAAGAGTGAAAGGATTCACCAGAGACAGAATGAGGAGCAGAACAGGTGGATCTACTGAAATACACTGCTGAGGGGAGCAGCGGGGAGACAGGAAAGGTCTGGTGCACCATGTGGGTCGCCTTCCTGGCTAGCGATGGAACTTGTGCCACATGGCTGCCGATAGCATCACAGTGCTGTGACTTAACCCCTTGTGCCCCCCAGGGAGGCCCTGATAGCCTACTTATTGACTTGCCTTGCTGGTGAACAGTCCAACACATTTCCTTTCTATTATGTACTGTATATTAAAGTTAAAACATAAGAGAAAATGCATTTATAATTTCTGTACGGACTGCATTATTTACAAGAAAATCTGATAAATGTGAACCCATGAGTCTAATTCATGTTCAAGAATTAACTATGATTTAATCTTCGCAGCAGTCTTGAGGTATATACTATAATCTCCATTTTCCAGTGAAGAAACAGGCAACCAAAGTTAAGTACTTTCTCCAGCATCACACCAGTCAGTGGAGATGCAGAGATTTGAACCAAAGGAATGTTGAGCTCTCGGCCCGGCTTTTAACTGCTATACACCCTCTTTATTTAACAGATGGAGTAACTAGTAAAATGACAAGTCCTTACCTCATCTAAAATTAAGTTGTAAAACAGGTATCAAAGGATTTATATTGAGGTAACATTTGTTTGCGATATTATGGGTTACAGGTACATAGTTTCACCTCAATATTAACTGCATGTATACTTATATTAAAGCTAAAATCATGAGAGAAAATGCATTTAGAATACTGTACAGGCTGCATTATTTACAAGAAGACCTGCTTATAAAAGTGAGCAAAATGTGTCAGGCATTTTGTTAGGTGTTAGGCTAGGAATGTAACTGATAAGATACCTTTCTCAAAGAACTAGAAGAGGAGGCAGACTAGTATAGGAAACCATAGACTGGTGTATTCTGTGAAACCAAGAGAAGCAAACGGCTCTGTATTAGAGAAGAGGGGAATCTACTTTGGATGTGTTGACATAGGGTCTTGTGAGGAGACAAAGCGGAGACCCGAGGGTGAAAAAGACTTGCAAAGAGGCAGGAACCTGCTTTCCAGTGGAGAGGGAAAACATAAAGTAGTAATACTGTGAAGTTGCAGATACAAAATTAATACACAAAATTGTTGCTTTTCTATATGTAAATAATTATCAAAGAAATGATGACATAGCACTATTTAAAATCAATCAAAGGAATGAACTAGGAGTAAAATTAAGGAAGTGACAAGCTGCACACTGAGCGCTAAAACACTGTTGAAAGAAACCGAAGACACAAAGAAACAGAAAGACCTTCCATGCGCATGGACTGGAAGAATCACCACCGCCAGAGTGGCTGTGTTACCTAAGCAATACACAGGTCCAGTGTGTCCCTATGGAGATCCCAGTGACATTCTCCACAGAATTAGAGTACAAAATTGTATGGTGTCACAAAGACCCCAAATAGCCAAAGACAATCCCAAGGAAAAAACAAAACTGAGATACCCAGGTTTCCTGACTTTATGACAAAGCCACAGTAATCAGTATGGTTTTGAAATAAAAACAGAAATACTGATCATTGGGATAGAACTGGGAGACTAACCTACAACAGAGCCAAGAACATCATGGAGAGAGCCAAGTCTTCAAAAAGTGGTGCCGGAGAAGGTGGACAGTCACAAAGAAACAAGAGTAGGGGCCTCCCTGGTGGTGCAAGGGGTTGAGCTCCACTGTGCTGTGGGGCTTCTGCAGTTCCTGTAGCACAAGTTCAATCCCTGACCAGGGAGGGGACCCACACGGTGCAGCAGACCTCTCCTGCCTCACCCGCTGCTCCCCTCAACAGTGTGTTTCAATCAATCTGCCTGTTCTGCTCCCCACTCTGTCTCTGGTGGACCTTCTCACTCCCTGCACCTCTGCCCTGTACCCCAGCTCTTGTGTGCATGACTAAGATCTTTTACCACAAACTTTGAACATATGCTAAAGTCAGTCTGAAATGGATTAAAGAATATAAAACCTGAAACAATGAAATACATAGAACAGGAAGTCACATCCTTTTGACATTCATTTTAGTTAATATCTTTGTGGATTTGTCTTCAACAACAAAAACTAAAAAATGTAAACAAAGGAGACAACATCAAACTAAAAAGCTGCGTAATCAAAGAAACCAGCATTAAGAAAAGGCAGACTCTGGCAAGATGGCAGCAGAGCCAAGATGGCTGGTTCCCCTCCAGACAGGCACAACAAACCTGATACAAAACAAACCAAAACCCTCTGAGAGAACAGCTGACTCACTCGTACATTAGGAGCATCTGTCTGACTGGAAGGGGCAGGGAAAACTCCAACACCAGGCAACGCAAACCACAAGAGGGAGCCGTGGCTTCAGTGCAGGGTGCCCCACAGCTTCTGACCTGGGCACACACCAGCATCAAGGTTCCTAAGACCTTGCGCTGGCTAAGGGGGTACATGAGGAAGCACCAGGACTGAGCGTGTTTTTGGAAGCACAACCGAGGGCACAGAATGAGGACTCGGCTTGAATCTGGGGTATATAATACAAGACAGCTGGAGCTGGGGTCAGGTCAGGGCGCACCTGGACTTCCTCACAGACGGGGTGACCACTGAAGTTCAAGGTGAGCTATCTGAAACATCTGCCTCTGTCCCCCAAAACAGCAGAGCTTTACAACAGGAATTTGAAATTCCTGAGGACTGGAGGTGACCCTTTGATGCCTCTTACCCTGTGCTCTTAAAAGTGCTATATTTAAAGTGCTACCCCTCTCTGGCACCAGTCCTCTGACGACAACAACCAGTTGAAAATTTATCCTTACTAAAAATTGAAAGTGAAAAGACAGAAGAACAATCACAGTACAAACACCAGAACAAAGTGTCCCCAAAAGAAGCCCCAACTCTGGCACTTACAGAAACAGGCTATAAAAACAACAGAATAAAGATAATGGAAATATGAGGCCGCTACATTCAGAAACAGTTAAGTACTATGAGGATTTAAAAGTGAAAGTGAGGGCCTTAGTAACAGACAAGCAGCACTGGACAGAATTCGTGAATTAGAAAACAATCCTTTAGAACACCAGAATAAAACAAGGTAGGAATAAATTAAAACATAAAAACTCTGGGACAACTTAAAGAGCAATAACGCCTACATCATGGGAGTCCCAGAAGGAGAAGGAAAAGGCGCAGAAAACCTATATAAAGAAATAATCACTGAAAACAAGCTCACTCTGGGATATGAATCAGAAGTGGTGATCCAGGAGGTCCACAGAGTCCCAAACAAAATAAAACAAGACACAAAAGAATCTGTGGCGAATCAATGATAAAGGCAGAATACTAAAAATATCGAGGGAAAAATGGAGCCTATAAGGAAAGCCAACCATACTTTCAGATTTTTCAGCAGAAACATAAGCATGAAGGGTCTGTAAAGAAATACTCAGAGTCATTAAAGAAAATGACTTACAGGGCCTCCCTGGTGGCTCAGTCTAAAGTCTCAGCACTATGAAGCTGTCACCAGCCACTGCGACCTGAGTTCAATCCCCGCCAGGAAGCTGACCCACATGGCACAGCAGACCTCTCCTGTCTCGCCCACTGTTTGCCCTCAGCAGTGTATTTCAGTCCATCAGCCTGTTCTGCTCCCCACTTTGTCTCCGATGAATAGTCTCACCATCCCCCCACCTACACCTTTGGCCTACACCCAGTTCTTGTATGCATAAATAAATAAATCTTTTAAAAAAGAAAAAGACTTCCAACCCAGAATCTTCTCTACCCAGCAATATTAAGTCAAGAGAGAAGAATAAGGAGCTTCATTGAATAGCAAAACCTAAGAGAATTTATCAAAACCTAGCTGCATATAAAAGGAATCCTAAAGGGATTATTATAATATAACAAAACAATGAATAATAATGTAAAAGATGTATCACTGAACATGAAAGAGGAGGAAAGTAGCATATAGCCTATTAGAACTAGCCAGAGATGAGACCATTCAATGCACCACACAAATAGTCCATCATATACTACCAACCTCAGTAAAACCCACAAACAAACATTGGAAAAAGAACCTAAACAAAACAATAATCACCTTAAATGTAAATGACTTCAACTTACCAGTCAACAGATGCAGATGGGTTGAATGGATTACAAAAATGAAACAAAAACAACCAGCATTCTGCTATTTACAAGAAAATCGCCAACAGAGACAACAAGCACAGACTTCAAATCTACTGAAGACAGTTATACAAGCAAATGGCAACAACAACAAAAATATCATGAACACGTATATTTATATATGATAAAACAGATTCTCAGTTAAGAAAGATAAAAAATTTAAACAAGACAATATATTGTGATTAAGAGTCTCATACAACAAATAATATGCACCAGATGATGGAGCACCAAGACAGTGAGTGACAAACCCACAATAATACTAGAGGACCTTGGTACCCCACTTACAACAATGCACAGATGAGCCAAAGTGCAAATAAGGAAACAACAGCTCTATTTTAAAAAATATATTTATTTATGCATACAAGCACTGGGGTACAGGCCAGAGGTGTGGGGGGTGGTGGTGAGAGGAGTCACCAGAGACAGAGTGGGGAGCAGAACCGGCAGAATGGCAGAAATGCTGAGGGAAGCAGTGGGCACAGCAGGAGAGGTCTGCTGGGCCATGTGGGTCCCCTCCCCAGGGGATCGAACTCGTGCTGCAGTGGCTGCGGTTTGCTTCATAGTGAGTTGCTTAACCCACTGCGCCATGAGGCAGCCCCTGGAAACAACAGCTCTAAATGAGGCACTAGACCAAGTAGGTCTGGAAGACCTCTAAAGAACATTTGACCCAAAAACTGGTGCATACACATTTTTTTCAAGAACAAACCACATCTTGGGATACAAGTCTGTTGTCCATAAAACAGCCAAAACTGAAATTAGACCTAGTAACTTCTCTGATCCCAATTGCCAAAAAAGCTAGAAATCAACTATCAGGAAAAAACCAGGAAGAACTTTGGAAACATGGAGATGAAACAACATCCTGCTTAGCTGGCCAAAGAGAAAATCAAATATAATCAAAGCAGAAATTTAAAAATACCTTGACGTGAATAAGACAGAAATTATAAGAATCTATCGGATGCAGCAAAACTGGTCTTGACATATAATTAAAATATAGAACCCTATTTAAAAAAGAAAATCCCAAGTAAACAAACTTATTGTAACAGGGTGGCCCCAGGGAAAGGGGAAGTTCCAGGTTCCCTTTCCCATCCAAGGAAGAGTGGAGCTAAGCAGGCAGGAGAAGAAGCTGGAGAGGAGAATGGGGAAGGAAAGAAAAAGAATGAGGAGCCAGACGGAGATGTGGAGGGGCACATGGAGCAGAGACATGTGAAGAAGCTGTTCTTGCTTCTTGGTCCTGGACTGGTTGAAACAGACGTGGGTGAGAGACTGGGCAGGTTAACAATGGCAGCTCTTACCTCGATTTTGTATTTGCTCTTTTTCTTCCAGACCTACCTGGCTATTTCTGACCCTTTTCTATAGGTCCCCACCAGAAGAAGCTTTATACTGTGGCAGGCTGGGGCCTCTCTGGTGGTGCAAAGGGTTAAGCGCCACATTTTGGAGCTCCCAAAGCCACTGCAGTGCAAGTTCGATCCCCAGCTAGGCCAGGAGGGGACCCACATGGCCCAGCAGACCTCTCCTGTCTCAGCAGTGTATTTCAGTCAGTCAGCCTGTTCTGCTCTCCACTCTGTCTCTGGTGAATACTCTCACCCCCAAAACCTCTGGCCTCTACCCCAGCTCTTGTATGCATAAATAAATAATTTTTTTAAAAAAATAGACTTGTGGCAGGCTTTCAGATGTCAGAGGCCCTGCTTTGGGCCAACCCTATTCAGCTGGGCATTTATCCACGAGCAGATGGGTAACTGGGTGCTTGATTTGGAAACTATTCTTCCCCCTTTCTTGGTTGTACACTAATTGTATTAAAGTCCCTTTCCATTAAAGGTCTTACACACTAGAGTATGTTTTGTCTTGATGCAGTAGATGGCAGAACCTATTTAGAGTAGGCAGGTTGGGGATTCTGGGGTGTTACCAGACAGGTTCCCTGCCCTGTAACATCACATTTAAAGCAATGTTAAAAAGAATAATACTCAAGGACATAAAAAATAAGAGTGGCAATGAAAGAGAGATCAAAAAGATTATGCCAAAGGGCCTCCCTGGTGGCACAAGGGGTTGAGCGCCACACTGTGGGTCTTCTGCAGCCACTGCAGTGCAAGTTGGACCCCTGGCCAGGGAGGGGACCCACATGGCGCAGCAGACCTCTCCTGCCTCGCCTGCTGCTCCCTTCAGCAGTGTGTTTCCGTCCATCTGCCTGTTCCGCTCCCCACTCTGTCTCTGGTGAGTCCTCTTTCTTACCCACCCGCCCCAAGCCTCTGGCCTGTACCCTAGTTTTTGTATGCATAAATAAGTAAAATCTTAAAAAAAAAATTGGGATTCATCCCAGGGACAAAAGGATAGTTTAATATACATAAATCAATTACTATAATGCACCATATAATAAAAATAAAGTTAAAAATCATGATATCATATATAAATCAATTACTATAATGCACCATATCAATAAAAGTAAAGATAAAAAAATCATGATATCAATAGGTATTACAGATAATGCAGAGAAAGATTTCAATATGATTCAACATCCTTTTGTGATAAAAACGCTAAATAAGATGGGGAAAGAAGGCACCTACCTCAATATAATAGAAGCCAGACACCAATAGTTAACATAAACCAATATTTAACATAGTTTTCGCAACAGCGAAAACCAAAGTTTTCCCCATAGTCTCCAGCACAAGAGAAGGATGTCCGTTATCTCTACTCCTACCTCACTTAGTATTAGAGGTTTTGGCTAGCACTGTCAGACAAACATAGGAAATAGCGGAAATCCAAATAGGAAAAGAAACAGTGAAACTTTCACTATTTGCAGACAATAGGGTATTATAAACAGAATATCCTGAAGATTATTTCTTTGGAGAGATTATGCAACAAATCCTAATTCAGCTTTTTACATTTTTTCCCATATACTAGCTAGTAACTGATGGAGGTTAAGAGTAAAAAAGTTGGGGTTTCCCTGGTTGCACCAGGGTTAAGTCACAGCACTATGAAGCTGTCAGAAGCCACAGGACCATGAGTTTGATCCTGGCGAGGTTAGGGGACCCACATGGCACAGCAGACCTCTCCTGCCTCGCCCGTTGCTCCCCTCAGCAGTGTGTTTCAGTGAATGTGCCTATTCTGCTCCCCACTGTGTCTCTGGAAAATCCTCTCACCCCCTGCACCTCTGGCCTGTACCCAGTTCTTGTATACATAAATAAATCTAAAAAAAAAAAAAAGGAAAGTTGAAAAGGAGGCCCCACAAGACCAGAAACCTGGCCCAGGCAATGCTGGGAGCTGGCAGTGCAGGTAGAATAAACCAGGTCATTAAACCAGCTACAGAAGTGAAAAGCCCTCAGGTACCGCGGCTGCAGGGCGCAGACTCCAGCAGGTGCCATGGCTATAAGGGAGTGTCACCTGCACACCTGAGGTGAGGACAAGGAGATAGAGGACTGTAGAATCTCAGTCCTTCATTCAAACCCTACATAGTTACCCAAAGTCACCAACGAACCACTCCACAAAGGAATGCGCCCCTTCCAAAGAGAAGACGACATCATTGCAATTCCTGCACTGGCTGGAGGCAGCGGCCCTTCTGCCAGCCTGAGCCTATGCAGGAGCTTCTCACCGCCAGCTCTCCCGCTTCAGGGCAGCAGGCTCCTGCTCTGTAACAAGCCGGGGCTTCTCCTCACTGACCTCCCGCAGCACAGGCAGCTCCTCCCAAGGCGCACCCCCTGTGACTACGCAGGCCCCTCTTTTAACAACCTTGTCTTCGGGCAGCTCTTTCTGCCCGCTTTTGTCTATACGGTGCCCTATATTCTTTTCACTCTCTTATAATAAACCTATCCCTTTTGGAGATAACTAACGCCTTGGTCTCATGGAGAAACTTGCCAGTGCCATTGAAAGGAGAGCTCTTGTGAAATTTTTCTCAGTTAACCCAGGGACCCCAATCTCCAAACAACGACTTCAGGAACCATCAACAAGAAACAAAACTCAGCCTCCCTGGTGGCGCAAGGGTTGAGTCGCGGCACTATGAAGCATCCGCAGCCACTGCAGCACGAGTTCGATCCCACACCAGGACGCTGACCCACATGGCACAGCAGACCTCTCCTGTCTCGCCCGCTGCTCCCCTCAGCGGTGTATTTTGCTCAGAAGGCCTGTTCTGCTCCCCACTCTGTCGCTGGCAAACCCTTTTACCCCCCACACCTCTGGCCTGTACTGCAGTTCTTGTATGCATAAATAAATCTTTTCTTAAAAAATGTGAAGATGCCCTCATGCAGCTAGTTCCATAACACACTGCACTGTTCCAGGTGGCACCCTGTAACCTGCAGCGGGCAGGCAAGCCAGATGCCAGCAGAAGAATCAAACCTATGTGAAGACAGAAATTTGGGGATACAGCCTGCGGCCGGGCCCTGTACTCACCACAGCCGCCTTCCTCCCTCTTTGCCAACCACTCGTACCTTGGGCTGAGCTTCTGGGGTCCTCTGGCATCTCCATGGGATCTTTTCCACAGTGGGCAGCAGAGAGGACAGAGTGGCGCAAGGAGGAGCAACGCCACCAGCTCAGGCAGCCGGCCAGCTGGATGCAGCAGCTCCCGCAGCTGAGCCCAGGGCCCGGGAGCTGCTGGCCGCCCATCAACGTTGGTTCCCGGCCACACCTGGAGGCTCAGGGCTACTGGCTGGGAAACCGCTGTAGGGAAAAAGGAACCTTAGGGTACTCTGAAGAAAGGCAGGAGAAGAAAGGCCGCGGGAGGCAGTGGGTGTCTTTGAACAGTCCCCTCAACCCTGGCTGCACATATTTGCTTCCAAAGTACCCCCACAGCTGCCACCCCACTCCCAGAGTCCAACTGCTACAAACAAGGCAAACATATCCGTAAGCGTTTTGAAGTCCTCCAGGTGATTTCGGTGTGCTGTCGTGAGAATCTCTAGATCTCAGCCCCTGGGCAGAAGCCGTCACAGTGAGAGGCTGCAGCGGCCTCCCCTGGCTAATTCAAAGTCGGTGGTTTCTTCAAGCCCAGGGGTCATTAGCAAAACTTCCAGATTCAGAAGGCAGTAGGGCAGCGGAGGTCTTGGATGAAACAAAAGCAGAGGGCAGCAGGACCTGCAGTAAGGCCCCTGGGGTTCAGTGCCCGCAGGTGAGTCTGGGCACAAATCGACATGCTCTTCAGGCACCCACAGTGTACGCAGAGGCCCGAGCAGGGGCTGCAACTCAGGTAACAGTCTCTGCAGAAGCTCGTGGAACATGCACAGGTCAGGCAGCGCTGGGTGAGTCCCGCTGAGTCTACGAAAGCAGATTCTTCTTCTTCCGTGCCTCTGGCTCAGGGAGCAGAGCCGCAGGTTCAGGCCACGTTTGTAAGGCAACAGGGCTGAGAACTCAGGCCAGGGGGATCAGAGGAAGACAGACCTAAAGCAGCTCCCTTCTTCCAGCCCCAAGCGCTCCCAACATCCACATCTCTGCAAAAAGACCTACCAGACAGATGACCAGAAAGAAGTTTCTCCAAAACTAGGTGGCTTAATAACCAACTGGTTGGATAGTTTGTTGGCTCTTGGCCTCTGTCACAGCCTGGCAAGTTCTAAAGCCCCAGTGCCCGGTGCCCAGGCCTCTCCTTCCGGGTTTGGATTCAGTGTGGGGTGAAGCTCCCGCACAAGTAACTTGATGTAGGGTAAGTGTAAACTGAGACTTTTCCGCCCTCCTGCCATTGGCGTCTCAGATCCACACCTGCGTGTTACACGTGTGCCTGATGGCGGCACCTGGAGTAGGGTGCGGGCATGCACAAGTGGGCCCACCTGGGCTGAGCGGCGGGGCATGGCAGGGCGGTGGCAGCAGTAGCAGAGAAGTAGAGGCACGAGAGAAGGCCAGAGAGGCCAGAGAGCGTGAAGACTCGCCAGTGGCCCCCTCCTGGCCCCCAGACCTCCCTGCCTGCCTTGCACCTAGTTGCCTCACTAGTGCAGAGAAATCAGTAAAAGCTTGAAAAAGCCCCCGAGGGCTCCAGGACTCCTCCTTTACCCGTCTGCCCGGATCACAGAGAACTGGCCCCGCTGCAGTCACCACTACACTTGCAAAGTAAATCAAGTGATTCTTAATGTGCAGTCAGGATTAAGAACCCTCGAGCTAGTTTAAAACACCTAAGGATGGACGTCACCTGACCATGGTTAAACCAGAAAGCAATTCCCAAGGACACGGACCCCAACTACTGGGGAAGGTTTTCCATCCATGATCAGATTCAGAATGAGCTGATGAAAGGAAAGCTTCAAGTTTATGAAACAAGGGATCACAGTGCTCCTAGATGTTACATTAATTTGAAAGCTCATGCCAAATATGATCTGATAACCTGATTAAAGTTGCTTGTTTAGCCCATTTATATTTAAAAGAGTTTAGCTATAAGTGGAAGAACATCTAATCTCAATCTCCATTCAGCTCAGGTTTTCATACCATGCCACAGTTTATGGGGTAGTAGAATAAACATGAACTTCGGTAGCAGAAAGGAGTGCAAATTCAATGCTGCCGGCAATTAGCTGGGAAACTTAAAGACGGGATAAAAAGATCTGCTGTTCAGGAGGCTGGCAAGGATGAAATGGATGGTGTATTTAAAGCATTTTTGTTCGGCTCTTGATGCTGGAACTGAGTTAACTCAGGCTCAAGGTAAAGCTGTTCCAGGAAAAATAGGAAGAAGGGGCCTCGCTGGTGGACTAGGGGTTAAGTCTCAGCGATGTCACTGCTGTGACGTGAGTTCTACCCCCAGCCAGGGAGCTGGACCCACATGGCACACACCTTTCCTATCTCATCTGCTGCTCCCCTTAGCAATGTGTTTCCATAGATCCTCCTGTCCTGCTCCCCACTGTTCCAGAAACCTCTCACCATCCTGCACCCCTGGACTCCACCCCAGTTGTATGCAAAAATAATTATTTTTTTTTTAAAAAAGAAAGAAAAGTAGGAAGAATGCAGCCAGGGCTCTGCAGTATGTCCAGCTGGGAGGTTGTCCTGGCTGGACAGAACAGCCTCTTGACTCAGATGCGCTGCCACCATCACAGTGCAAACGCTTTCCGTCTCTTTTGACTGTCGATTAGTTGACTTTGTCTTGGTCTATTTTAAAGGCTGATTAGCTGGGCCTGTGTAGGGTAGATGGAAAAGTTATCAGGCTTTTCCACCCTCCTGCCATTGGTGTGATGATGGACACCTGCGGTGCTGCACGCGTGTCCAAGTGGGTGCACTGGGCTTAGACTTGGCGTGTAAAGGTGGCATCACGAGGACGCCAGCAGAGAAGAGAGAGAAGATAAGTGGAGCAGCAGCAAAAGCAACCCAGAGAGTGAAGATGTGCTGGGGGCTAGGAGGCCTGCCAGCCTCCTGCCTCCTCCCACTCTCCCCCTCCCCCCTCCCCTCCACCCCTGCCTGCCATGTACCTGGTTGCCTCTGATAATAAAAACATAAAAAGCCACCGAGGGCTCCAGGACTCCTTCCTTGACCTGTCTGCCAGAATCAATGAGAACTTGCTCTGTGCCCTTCCCGGTACCACAGCCTGTCACCCTCCTATTTGGGGAGCTCTATTCAATAGAGCGTCCACGCCCCCACCCGCCCAGCACCACCACTTCAGAGGCAGCTGACTGTAATGACCGCGTGGGGCGGCGGGGAGGTCACAGCACGGGCGTCATGAGAGCGCCGCATGAACGCGTGGGCCCTGTGTCGGGCTGGTGTGTCGCGGCTCGTCCAGTACAGCGCCAGACAGCCCAGCTAGCCGGGCCCATTCAACAGCAGCTGACACTGCAAAAAAAACCAACCTTTCTCAGCTGCCTGCGTGGCTATGACTCAATGTCCCCACTAGAGGGCAGGATACTTTAAGATGGACTTTTTTTGGAAACATGCAAAAAGACAATAATTTTAACAATTATTGAAATAAAATAAATCTTCATAAATAACATTTATAATGGAACTTTAAAGGCCAGGAACTCACTCATGTAACTTTATATATATTAATTTTTTAACGCTGTATCCTCTTCACTTTGTTCTTACCATAAATTGTCATTATGCAGTTGTTAGTTATCTTGTTTTTCTCTTTTAAAGATGTATTTATTTATGCATACAAGTACTGGGGTATAGGCTAGATCTGGGTGGGGGTGGGGGGACGTGAGAGGCTTCACCAGAGACAGAGTAGGGAGTAGAACAGGAGGATCTACTGAAATACACTGCTGACCGGGGCAGTGGGCGAGGCAGGAGAGATCTGCTGCGCCATGTGGGTCCCCTCCCTGACGGGGGATTGAACTTGTGCTGCAGTGGCTGACCATCGCTTGATAGTGCTGTCTTTAACTCCTGTGCCGCCAGGGAGGCTCCATTATCTTGTTTTTCATTTCTATCCCCACCAATGAACTGCAAGCTTTAGGATAATAATGTCTGTTTAATACTGAGTGTTGAGTGAATAAATGTTAAATGATTGGAAACTTGACTTCAAGACCCAAAAGTGGGAGCGGTTATTATTCTAGTACATTGTGTTTCATCATTAATAAAGTTGTTTTTAAATATTGTAACATATCTTTTGAGTTCTAAAATTAATTATGTGGTTATTCCATATTAAAATCAGTAAGATTTCCCTTTAGAAGAACATTAACATATCTTGGTTAAAGGCTTTGCCATTGTCTGCAGCAATGGCAGAGCCAGGATTCAAGCTCAAGCATTTTGGATGTAGATTCCACCCACATAATCATTAAACTACCTCTGGAACTCACTTAATAACGTTACATAATCACTACATAAAGTAGTAAATGCATAGACGATAACTCTGGCAACACAAGTCTGGAAGACATTTTGTGCATTTTTCACAATTATGTTGTAATCTAGTTGAAATAACAGAGGGGGGAGGGGGAAGAAAGACAAAAAGATCAGGAGACATACCTGCCTCTGAACATCTTGTTTCTAGCCAGGGAATAATTTCGCCATTACACGAAGAAACATCAAGGTTCCGCTTTCCGGAAAATCTAACACGTGACCTCCCTACTCTGCAGAGGCAGCATGTTTAGGTCACAGCGCTGTCTACAGACACCAGAGCGCATGTGCACAATCTAACAGCATCACGTTGCAACACAATTTCAGCCAAGGAAGTTTTACAATTAAAACAAAAAACCATAACCCTATGACTCAGCAGCTCTATTCCAAACAGAGTACCTCAAAGAACAGAAACAGGTATTCAGACAAAAACACAGCGGGCACATGGGCTTCCCGGGTAGCACAGCGGGTTGAGCGCCGTACTGTGAAGCAACCGCTGCACTGCAGCGTGAGTTCCATTCCCGGCCACCGAGGGGACCTAGTGGCGCAGCCGACCAGACCTGCCTCACCCGCTGCTCTGGTACCGCTGAACTGGTAACTGGTAAACAAAAGGTGATTATTTCCTACAATGGAATACTGTTCACCCACAGAAGGCATGAAGTGCTAACGCATGCGAGGATACAGATGAACCCTGGAAAGTTTATGCTGAGGGAAGGATGTCAGGCACAAAAGGCCACATATTATATGGTTCCATTTCTATTAGATATCCGCAAGAGGTAAATCCATAGACAGCAGATTAATGATTGAGAGGGACTGGGAACTTAGGAGAAGGGAGAATAAGTTGGTAACAGGTAGGGGGTTTCTTTGTTAGTTTGCTGGGGGGAAAGAATGCTCTGAACAGGTTTTATGGACCCCACCCTCACCCCAGACCAAGAGGATCCAGGATACGAGGGACTACGAATCTCCCTGGAGGGATTGCTGGGAACTGAGGGTGGAGTTGAGCAGCCAAGGTTGGCAGATAACTGACATGTGGGTCTTGGGGGCCCTTGGTTTTTTTTGCCAGTTTTCAGTGTGCTATTGGGGTTCCAGCTCAGCATAACTGGTAGGACGCATTCAGCCATTTCTCTCTCTCTCCTTCTCCCTAAGCTGTTCATTTCTTCACTTCCCCTCTTCTTGCTGTAGAAACCTTTTCTTACCCTTTTTGTGTGTGCCTGCATGCAGCTGAGGCTCGTTATTACTCCCGCCTAAGTCTGTGGGTGAGACCCACACTCAAGCCAGCCCAGTTCACATTAGGGTTCCCCTATAACAAGCTGACATCATGTTTTGTAACCAGAGGTGATGGCTATACTAAATGCCCCTGAATTGTTCAAGTTGTTAAAAAGGTGAATTTTATATTATATTATGTTCACTTCAAATGTTTTAAATTTTATCTATGCTCAAATTTTTTTAAAAATTTAATCAAAAATTGAACTTACCTATGTCTTAAGACTACAAAATTGCCCATTTTTTCTGTACCATGAATCTAACCTTCAAAGACTTAAACAGCCTTTGATTAAAATGTGACTAAGTGTCAAAGCACTTTCATGTGGCTCAATTGCTCTTTGTATTTGCTCAAAGGAGAACAAAGAGCTCTCAGAGCAGATACAGATATTCAGCTCTCTGCACATTATAATGATTCTGTGTGATGAACTATGCGCCAGAGGTCTGTGCAGTAATGTAAGCAAAAGATGCAGACGTCACTTATACAAAAGATGTTTGGGGTAAAAAGACTTTAAATTATTAAAAAATTAGTTTTAAAAAATTCACTACTTTCTTGAGTCCTTAAATTGCTTAGTCATTTAGGAATTAGGACAGGTGATTCTATGGATGCTTTGCTCAGCTTCCACCTGGGCAGGTGGGGGATGACAACGGCCACCCTTCAGCTTTTGCGACATTCCTTTCCTTCCTTACAATCTCAGATGTCCCACTTGGTTGACTTTTTTCCCCATACCATTTTGATTTTGCTTTTTCAAATTTCAAGTTTACTTTCTTCTGTCTGTCCCTTAAATATTGGTCTTCTCTGAGGCTGGCATCTCTAATTAAAGATACCTCCTGAACTGAACATTTCGTTCAATTCTAAGACTTCAACGAAGCATTTCATTCAATTCTAACACACATAATAGCTGAAGACGTCTGTCTTGTGCAGTCTATGAGACAGCGTGCACATTTTCCCATCAAAAAGAGAGTTTCTTCCAAAATCCTCTTCCAGGAGTAGAAACTCCACCCAACCCAAACCAGGATAACTGCAGGTGGGGAAAAGAGCGAGACTTTTTCAGAAAACATAATAGCTCAGAAATAATATCAAGTAGTAGTTATGCAGAAGCTCCATCAGCTTAGATCATTCCATTCACACCTTATTTTAACAGTTAGAACTTTCTGATGGCTAGATACAAAAGAGGTTAGACCCTGGGACAAGAGATGAGGAAGAAAGTGGGAACACACAGAGATGAGTCTCTGCGAAGGAGCATGGGATTGAACAACGTAACGTGGAGGCTGAAACAGGAAAAGAAAGTGCTGCTTTGGACTCTCCATTCTATGCACACCTGTCTGGTGGATAAACTTTTTCAATAATGAATTGTACCACTTCTGTATCTGGTCAATCTGCATTTCCAGCTGAGATCTAATCAAGTGTCTGATGACCCAAAGGCCATAGGCAACGCAAAAGTAACATTTCAACAAATTCCTGCTCTCCCCACCTTCAGCTTCTCTTTGTTGATGAAACTACCATTTCTCTACCTGGTATGAGTTAAATTATATCATCCTCACCCACTTATATAATAACGCTCTAACCCCAGAACATTATTTGAAAGTAGGATCACTGCAGATGTGATTAGTTGAACGAAGATGAGGCTATTAGACCAGGTCCTAATCCAAAATGACTGATGTCCTTACAAAAAGGAGAAACTTGGACATGCAGATGTGCATATAGGGAGAGCATTATGTGAATATGAAGGCAGAGATCGGGTGATTTTTTAAAAATTTATTTATACATACAAGAACTGGGGTGTAGGCCAGACGTGTAGGAGGTGAGAGGATTCTTCAGAGACAGTGGGGAGCAGAGCAGGCGGATCTACTGAAATACACTGCTGAGGGGAGCAGCAGGTGAGGCAGGAGAGATCTCCTGTGCAATGTGGGTCCCCTCCCTAGCCCGGGATCCAACTCACGCCCCCCACCCCCCCACCCCCCACCCCCCCACCCCCCCCACCCCCCCGCAGTGGCTGCGGATAGCGTCATAGTGCTGAGACTTTAACCCCTGTGCCACCAGGGAGACCTGATCAAGTGATGTTTCATAAGCCAAGGAATGCCAAAGTTTCCCAACAAACCTCCAGAGCTAGGTTAGAAGTGAGCTCCCAGGAGAAATCAATCTTGCTGACACTTTGATCTTGAACTTCAAGCCCCAGAACTGTGAGACGGTCAATTGCTATTGCTTAAGCAACCAATTTGTTATATTAGCCTTAGCAAACTAAAACATTAATGAAAAGATTTACTCCCTATCTCTCATCCTGCACAGCCCACGACTACATCCATCCAGCTCATCTCCAAAGTGTCACCTAGATGCAGCCTCTCCTCCAAAGCCCCTCTGGGTATACTAAGTAATTAAGTAATCTGTTAGCTCCATGCTAGACCTAATGGATGTAACTTTTTCATTAGTTTCACCTTCCTAATGAAACAAGGATAGGGAGGGCCTAGAATTCAGAAAGGACACAGAGGGCTGTGGCCGGAGGGCAGAGGGCAAGGGCGCACTTACTATAAGTGAGGTAAACACTAACTTACTCTGCAAAATACAGAGACCACAGGGCTTGCATCGAATATCCAAGAGGTGGGGGGCTCACCAGGGGCCCCCACAGTTGACTGGAGCTGGGCTTTCTGCTGGGGTGTGCGTGGGAGCTGAGATGTTGGGGGCACCAGGACTCCTGGGTTTCCCTTGGGCACAGCTGCATGCACCTCCCCAGGCACCTCACCCCAGCTTTGTGAGTGTGCCCTGTGCCAAGTGCAAACCTACGGGGCGGGTTTGTGAAACGCGCTGGGCTCCGTCTGCGAGCCGTGCACCGAGCAGGCATTTGGCATTTCGTGGCACCCGCTTCAGCTGCCAGGAAACCAGACAGTTCGCTGTAGCTCTTGGAATTGGATTCTCAACATTAAGATTGAGCTGCAAAGGACCTGGAATAAGGCGACTCCTTGAATTCCCAGGTCTCTGAGCAGCTGTGCTTGTCTTTCTCTTCATCCCTGCTGCGCCTCATCCTCCCCCTGCCCCTCAGCAACCTCGTCCCTTCCCTCCTCTGCCTGCCGCATGGTCCTCCCCCTCTACTCACCCATTAATCGCCCTTGCTGCCATTGCTTTCTTTCCCCACCTGTTTTGTCCCCCTCAGACACCGTTTTCCTCAATTTTCCTCCTACCTTGGACTTTCGCTTCTCCCCTTACCCACGCCTTCTACCACCTCACTCCTTTCTGCATTTCTTTTGCCCTCTCCTTAGCTTGACTGCTCCCCAACTTTCTACTTGACTTGCATTCACCCCACTTTTCTTCTTCTCCTTACCTCTCTCCCTCCCCAACCTCCCCCTCCTCGTCTCTCCCTCCCCCTCATCTTTCCATTTTCCCTCTTCACCTCCCTTTCCTCTGGCCACCCTCCCTTGGCCCGCCCTTGTCCCCCCCACCCACACCTGTGTTTGCTTTTCTCCCGGATCTGGTCCGGATGAAGGGGTTGCCCTGCCCGTGCCCTGCCCTGCCCCACTTCTGGCAGCCGGGGTCTTCCTTGATGGCTGAGGGCTCTGGGACTCAGGCTGTGGGGAACGGACCCCTGCTCAGCATCCAGCTCCTCCGAGCCCAGTATGAAGGCCTGAGAAAGCAGCAGAGGTCCCAGACCCACCTGGTGGTGTACCGGAAAGGTAGGGCTGGCAGGGGCTGGGCAGAAGAGGAGGGAGAGGGGCTGGCTGTGGGAAGAATGGTCGGCTGGGCTGCAGGCAGGGCCAGGCCAGGCTCAGCAGGCTCTCTGGAGTCAGAACGGTAGGCTCAGGGTGGGAGGCAGGCTGGGTCTGGGCAGCTGTCTGGCAGGGTCCCCCCTCTAGCCGAGCCAGAAGGCTCAACCAGGAACCTGGCGGCAGAGCACTTTCAGTCTCTGCTCTCCTGTTCTGACCTTGCCAGACGGGTCCACCTGGTGAGTGGGGCTTTAGTGGCTGCCTGGCCTGGTGGGGAGGTGGGAACTCCACTTCCCATCTAGAGGAGACACGGTGTGTCCAAGCCTGGGCACTGGTCAGAGGGAGCCCAAGACTCGGGAACCCACAGGCACCCCACTCACAGAGCTTGCTCATTCTACCCTCAGGCAGTAGCCAGGGACACCCAATGAGACAAGAGGGCCCCCCTCCTCAAGGGGCCCAGCCTCTCCCCCAGGGGAATTCAATTCCAGTCCAGGGCGGAGTCAGGACAGGGCGGGGCAAGCACTTCTAACAGAGGAGTCTGTGTATTTATAGAGTCCAGCTGCCTCATCCTGTGGCCCATCCCGCCCAGGCTGGAGGGACTCAGGAGCAGAGCAACCTCCCTGTGGGGGACAGGAAGTATGTGTCTTTTACAAACGGAAGTTTCGGAAACTTCCGGACTGAAGGCACCCATTCCTTCTCACTGGGGACTTTGCCAATCATTGAACCCATTTGCTCTAAACTAGAACAGTTTAGAATAGTTCCCATCTGTGCAGGGCATGAGCAGAAATATTCCTAAACCTACCCCATCCCCAAGGGTGTTTATTCACTGGCCTTCAGCAAACATTCCATTAATGCCCGACACACCTGCTATTCAACTCAGTGTCGGGAATGGCTGCTGAGGGCCCAAACTCACCAGGCCCCACAGAGCCCACGGTGCCCTGCCCCCACCCTCCCTGCTGGCCCTTTCTACTGCATCTGTCACTCTGTGCTCCCTTCTCCACCACTGCCAGGTGATCCGTTAGGCCAAGTCCCTTGTAAGAAGGCTCCCCCGGGTCCGTGATGACGTCCTGACCAGGTCGGGACCCTTGTGGCAGGTTGCAACTCTGCATTCTTTCTGGAGTTGTCAGAAGCAATGCGCCGAATGAAGGCGTGGGCATGTACACACTCCATGTGCCCACTGCTTGCTGTGGGCAGCTTTGCAGAAGTTTGCAAATTCTCTATGCCTCAGTTTCCTCAGCTGCAGCTGGAAATGACTGTGGAGCCAAAGGTATAGAGTTGCTGTGGGAATTAAATGACTTAGCACCTAAAAGTCCCTCAAGGACTTACAGCTGATTGAGGACCAGGTCACTATGTCCCACGAGTCTGAGTTGGAATGAACCTTGAAGACTTCAAGACTCGCCCAGTGAGAAATCCGAGTGGGATTATAACAATAAGATGAAAAGGATGCTGTGGAGACCAAAGGGCCATTTTGCCTGCACTTTAGCCTCAGGGCAGGTGGCGGTGCCACTGATGGAGATGGGGATACAAGAGAAAGAGATTTGTGGTCAGGAGAGCGGAGTCTGTTTGTCAATATGCTGCACTGGAGATAGCTGTCTGTAGAACTTCCAATGAGCCAGGACCGCAGGAAAGCAATTTGGGGTGAAGATAAAGATTTGAGGTCATCAGACCTCCCTGGTGGCTCAAGGGGTTAAGTCTCAGAACTGTGAAGCTATCCAGAGCCACTATGGCCTGAGTTCAATCTCTAGTCTGGGAGCGGACCCACATGGCGCAGCAGACCTCTCCTGTCTCACCTGCTGCTCCCCTCAGCAATATATTTCAGTAGATCTGCCTGTTCTGCTCCCTGCTCTGTCTCTGGTGAATCCTCTCAACTCTGGCTCCTCTGGCCTAATCCCCCAGTTCTTGTATGCATAAATAAAATCTTTAAATAGAAAAAAAGATTTGAGGTCATCAACATCTAGGTGTAGCTGAAGAGTAGGCATGGATAAATTTAAGGAGGAGTAATGTGTAAAGTGCTAAGAGGCTGGGAAGAACATCAGAGTTCTGGGATACTCAAATATTTAAAGAAGGAACAGAAAAAAAGAAGCCAGAGAGAAGTTAAAATGAGGGAGAAGGATATTACTCAGCCTTAAAAAAGGAAATTCTGACACAGGCTAGGACGTGGGTGGCTGAACCTTGAGTACATTACGTTAAGTAAAAGGAACCAGGCACGAAAGGACAATATCATGTGATTCCACTTACAGGAGGTATCTAGTATAATCAAATTCATAGAGACAGAAAGTAGGAGGGTGGTTGCCAGGGGCAGAGGGAGGGGAAGTAGACAGCTATTGTCTCATGGGTGCAGTTTTAGTTTGGGAAGATGAAAAAGTTCTGGAATTTGGTTGTACAAAAATGTGAAGGTACTTAATACCACAATGCTGGACAGTCAGATGTGGTGAGAAGACCCGGAGATATTGATGTGAAGCCGGGAGAGAAGAAGGGATTTAGAAGATACTGATCCAGTGCAACCAGAGACCTAGGCGGACAGAGTCATCACTGAGATGGGCTCCAGCTAGAACGAGACTTCCACATCTTAAGACATTTGGGATATAACTGGGAGGTCAGATATTCTGGGAGCTCACTACAAAAGGGAGGGCCTGAGATTTAGCATGCTTCATGTCTTAGCAATAGGGAGAGGATTTAGGTTCTAGAAATGATGTTCCTGCTGCCCCACATGGGCACCAGGACACTGTGAACTGCTTCCAAGTCTATGAAACTCCACCGCACCAGTGGTTGGTGACCCAAGGCATATGCTGTTCACATTCAGGCGGTGTGTGAGTCACCTCATGGAGAAGGGGAACAGGGCTGGCATTTCCTGTCTGAGCTGGGTGTTCTGTATGCACATTTCATTTAGCATTCCCAAGAGTCCGGCTGTGAGAGCTCTATTCTATTCCTTCACCCAAGAGAGAAATCAACGGAGGAATTCAAAGTGTCCTTTGCCCAACTAGTATCCTTATTTATTTATTTGTTCTGTAGAATAAATAAAATGATTCACCAGAGACAGAGTGGGAGCAGAATAGGTGGATCTACTGAAATGCACTGCTAAGGTCTCCCCGTGGGTCAGCTCCCTGGCCAGGGATGGAACTCAGGCTATAGAAATGATAATGCTGAGACTGAACCTGCAGGCCACCAGGGAGGCCCCCAACTGGTATCCTTAGCAAACTGGGCCAAGAATGGAAAATTAAGGAAGCATATAGGTGGTTAAAACATTGCTGTCATCTCCAACCAGCCAAAACCAAACAGACAGAAAAGCATATGAAACCTGCTGTGCTCTGCAGGTCACTGGGAAGTCCTCTTTTGCTTGGAGAGAGGAGGGTAGCACCGTCCAGCTGTGAACTGAACACATGAACCACCCCTGCTGTGCCTCTCGGCAGGGTGTGCTCTGGTCCATGGGTTCTGCCCTGTCTGCTCTTTCCCCCTCTGTGGACCCCCAGCTGCAACTGACAACAGAGCGGGTTCCTCTAACCCCACGGCCTGCCTGTCCATCTTGGGCCCTTTCCTCTAACCCCTAGTGCGCAGGGGTCCTGCTTCCTAGCTTCTTCCATCATGCCCTTGTCCTCCTCTGTTCTCAAACGAGTACACAGCATGCTGGACATCTGTAAAGGTTTTCTCGTTGGTCATGCCGAGAGGATAGTGGTTCCACAGCAGGTACAAACCTTGCCTTACCCTGGAATTCACATTTACCAGACTGTTCCAGGACCTTTGGGCCCCATTTCTCTTGGCTTCCTACAAATGGAGCTCTGGGCTCTCACTTCTAACTTCATTCCTCCTGCACCGTCTCCTCACTTGGCCTCCAAGCACTTAGTCACCTACTGCCCTCCGGCAGTGAGAAGGCCAGAGCAGGAGGTGGCTTCCCTTGACGCTTAAAAGGATGTCCAGGCAGGCAGCAGGCCTCCTTCCTATAGGAAAATGCCCTCGGCCATTCCCACCACCCTCACTGCCCCCAAGAGCGGATAATCTGCAGTCACGCTCCACGAGGCTGTACCAGCACGTCCCTGAGAAAGCCTGCGTCCCATCCCTGAAGGCCCTCTACAGGAGCAGTGGCTTCAGACACAGGAGCAGTGTGTGGGGGATGAAGGATAAAGCCGGTCCTAAAGGGGCCGCTTCCAAACACAGCATCTCCCCCGCCCATCTCGGGTGCGAGTCCCTTATTATCCCAGAGCAGCGAGCGAATCTTCCCACTGGGGAAAGTGTGAATCCACGTTTGTGCGGGGGGCTGACCCCGTGTGCCTGCTTGCTCCTCCCCGTTCTTATTCCTTCAGTGAGAAGGATGGTCCCCTGGGCACATCCTGGCCTCACTCTCTCCCTCTAAACGCTGAAATTTATTACTGGACTCCATCATGCCTGAGCGCTGTCTACAGCCTTGGTTATTACCTTAAGTTGTGTTATATACTTGTTTGCCTGTATTCCTTTTTTTTTTTTTTAAGGTTTATTTATGCATACAAGAACTGGGGTACAGGCCAGAGATGCAGGGGGTGAGAGGGTTCACCAGAGACAGAGTGGGGAGCAGAACAGGCAGATGGTCTGAAATACACTGCTGAGGAGAGCAGCGGGCAGACACGAGAGGTCTGCTACGCCACGTGGGTTCCCTCCCTGGCCAGGGATCGAACTCATGCTGCAATGGCTGCGGATAGCTTGATAACGCCATGTCTTTAACCCCTGCACCACCAGGGAAACCCCCGTATGCCTATTTTTCTACTCCATTCAGACACATTCGTGAAGATGTGAATTCTGTCTCCATGTTTACTCCTTCTCAGGAATAAGTCACGCCTGGCACATATGTGCTCGATAAATATTAGGTGAGGTAATGATTTGTGACTGCGAGAGAGAGTGGGGGTTTTACATGTATAGCGCATGGTGTATGGTGCATGTGGGTGGGTGTGTCTCCCCAAAGAGCTTGTATGAGGACGATCAAGCATGTGTCCATTACACCCACATCCGCCATGTACTGGGTGCCTGGCCTTTTTATGTCTGGGGTTAAGCTCTGAGACCCCCAAATGAGAGCTGCCCACGTACCTTCTATGGTGACGCCGCTGTACTTGCTTCCTCAGCAGACAACACGGCGGCTCCCACTGAGGCCATGATCAGCAGCGTTTGGATTAACAAGGAGAGGAGGTGCTCGCTGCATCCGGAAGAGGCGGGCCCTGATGCCGACGAGGCCACGGAGGAGTTCAACGGAGGCTGTCTTCAGACGGCCCAGTCGCCCTGGCACCAGCACCTAGAGATGCACCGCTTGGTCCAGACCTGCCCCCAGGAACCCAGCCATCAAGCAAAATACAAGATGGCGCCGGAGCACCGGCTCCCTCAGGAAGGAGACCCAGGCATGCTTGAAAACAATCAGATGAATCAGCTGGGCACTCAGGGAGCCTCTCAGGTGGATAGTGCCCAAGTAGAGGCTGTGGGATCTGCTTCAAAGGTCAGCCTTCAGTGCCCTCCTGCCAGAAGGGCCCCACACAGGTCTGGAAAATCAGTTCACTATCCATTTCCCCAGAGGAAAACGCCCAGGATCTCCCAAGCAGCCCGCAACCTGGGCTTATATGGCCCAGTTTGAAGCTTTGGAGACAGTCCGTTATTTCAAACTTGAGGCCATCTCTGGCTCACTGGATACCAGAGGAGGCACAGTCACCAAGAGGGTCTCTAGCTGTGAGGAGAACTGGACTAGCTGAGCTGCAAGAATTGTGGGACGCGACCTACACGATGAGCACGTGGTCGTGTCCTTCAAAAAAGAAGAGACTGCCAAACCAGTCTGCTCACAGCTGAGGATGAGAGGGCGCTGTCTGTGTGTCTAAGACACCACTGTGGAGCGCCACAGACTCTGGTGGCGGGGAGGGTTGGGGGCATTCCCTGGAGAGTCCAGTGGGACATCTGTTCAGTCCCTAGAACTGAAGTGAGCACCTTACGGTGCCCTGAGGTCAGTGGGTATGGGTGATCTTGTTTTCAATATTTTCTGATTATTTCTCACATATTCTGAAGAAGATGGATTCTGAGAATTGCCTTGTGTCCAAGGCTGTGCCTGGGGACCAGTTCATTTAGATGGCACTATGCTCATTGTTGGCCATCACAGAATTTCAGCTTGAGCCTCCCCAAGTATAATCACCATGGGTAGAATGGGTCAACCAATGCCACCTATTATTTCAGGCCTTAAGGCAGCCTTGGGCATCTGTCACCTCAGACGTGGCATCCAGTCGCATCACAGACTTATTTCCATCCATGCTGCTGTCTTTTCTCCTCTCCCCTCCCTCCCTTCCTCCTCCTTCCTTTTCCCCTCCCACCCTATTCCCTCCTTCCCTCTCTCCCTTCCTTGCTTCCATCCTTTCTTCCTTCCCTCCTGTGTTCCCTTCCTCCCTCCCTCCCCCTTCTCTCCTTCCCCCTCAGTTTCCCTCCCACCTCTCACTTTCCCTCCTTCCCTCCCCTTTCCAAATTACATTCTTATTAAAAGTTCCCTGTCACTGAAGATATATAGTAATAGAAACCTGAGCAAAAGGAATCAAATACACATTCCAGCTTGGAAAATAATGAGTTCTCCACAGACTGCTCTTCTCAAATTTTCATGACTCAGCTAAGTCCAAGGATCAAAGCCCCAGAGTGAAGCAGATGTTCCTTGGCTGATGAGAAAGAAAGTATGTTTTTCCTGGTTAATTTTTAACTTTGTGATATTTAAACACACCTGTTACTGTTCCTGCCGCTCTCTTAATAGACAGTGTGTGTCTGTCAAGTTTCACTCACATCTTCCTTTTTAACCCATGAGCACCCAGTCTTGCCCCTCCACATCCAGAGCTACTGACCAGGAGTGTCATTATCTGTTCAAAATATGCCTGTGCCTGCTCTTAGGATCATCCAGAAATTCATTCCACTTTGGGGTTTCACTGACATTCTTTTTGTGAATAATTAACAAGAGTCATTTAATAATTTTTCACAGCCTAATAAAAGGGACATTTTCTAGAAAAAAAGAAAAATGTTGGCTCCTTTTGTTTTTAAACAGGATTTCCACAAGTAAGGAGAGGTTCCTTCCTCTTACAGCATTTAAATTTTTCTCTCTTCATGGCTCATAAAATTCTAGCAGGCTCACAGGGCTTGTGCACGGACTCTGGGGCCAGCAGGCCTGGGTTCTAATCCAGCCACTGCCGACGCATGATGAGGGTTTTCACAATTGTAAAGTGAGGGAGATGATCCTCGCTTTTGAACAGATTGGAAATAACGTACATAGAAATTTCTGGCTCTCTCTGCAAGAGGCAGCGACAGTGTTTTTCTACAGTTCACATTACTCCTTCTTCCCTTCCACACATGCTGCATGGGCTCACAGCATGCTGCTTCTCAGCGCCTCTCCAAATGCACAAGTATCTTCTGAGTCTTTTTATCTCTTCAGGCCATTCCTCCCATTCCTCCTGTAGTTGGCGGGTTCTCCCTACCAATCTATGAGCTTCTATGGCAAGGACCATAATTCATCTTAGTGTCCCAGCACAGAGACTGAGACTCAGCATGCAGGGGCTCAATAAATGCCAGTCAAGTAAATAAGTCCACCTCACAACATTCCTTTCCCAACCTAGAGATTCTTCCATACTAACTTTTCAGCTTTCTTTAGTGTGTTCTCCATGAGGAAGCACCGAAAAATAATGCAGGTAATGGCAGTTAAGGCAGAGGGAAAAGCATGAGCAATGACTCTGAAGGGTGAAAGATCTTCATGTAGTTCAGGAGCTGAAGGAAGGATTTCAACCTTAGTGACCCAGAAGAGATGACGTGGTTGGTCAATCAGGGTGGGCTACGTTTTACTCACAACGGAAGCTTATTTTCCACTCATGAAAAGTCTACTGTAGATATGGGTGGACTTCTAAGGCAATTTTCCTACCTGTATTTCCAGAAATTCAGGTTGCTTCAGTTTTAGGCACCATCATAAAATAGTGGTTTCCCCACTCACTGTGCCAGCAGAAACTGTATTAATGGTCATGTACTAACTCTCAGGTTACATTTGCTTGAATTTCAGAGCCTAAAACTGGTCACGTGGTTTCATCTTCACTTTGAAAGTATGAGGAAGTGCAATTACCCCATGTACCTAAAAGGAGAGAAGAAATGGACACAGGAGTAAGCTAATGGCTGAATACTTGTGGCTGACATAGGTACATAAGGTCAGGTCATAATACATTACTGATTCCACTCTGAATACAAGAAATGGCATAGAGGGATTTACATGTAGGACTAAAATAATTTGATTTGCAGTTTAATCAGGATACTCTAGCCGTTCTATGGAGAATTGAGTTGAGAGGCAGGTTAAGAAGCAATAAATATCAGGGGGAAAAAAATGGTCAGGGCACGTTCAGTGGGAGAGCTGTTGTTAGCTCAAACAAGCATGCGAGCAAAAGAAATGGAGAAAAAGTGGGTACAATCGATCCATATTTTGGAGTAGAATGAATAGGATTTGCTGAAGGAAAATTATGAGATCAGTTTGAGGGGTACTGAGTTCGATATGGTTGTGAGATACTCTATTCATTGTGAAACTAACAAGCAGACAAGTTCTGATCTAGAGAGATGGATTCACATGGGTCATGAGAATGAGGGATGAGGACCTGGCCCATGCAGAGGGTAGAGAAACAGGATCCAAAATGAGTCCTGGAGGGCCTCCCCTGGTGGCGCAGTGGGTTAAGCAGCGCACTATGAAGCAAACCGCAAACCACAGCCACTTGCAGCACGAGTTCTATCCCTGCTGCCGGCCAGTGGGGGGCACCCACATGGCGCAGCAGACCTCTCCTGTTGTGCCCGCTGCTCCCCTCAGCAGTGTACTTCTGTTGATCTGCCTGTTCTGCTCTCCGCTCTCTGTGGTGAATCCTCTCATCCCCCCACACCTCTGGCCTGTACCCCAGTGCTTGTATGCATAAATAAATAAATCTTTAAAAAAAAAAAAACAAAATGAGTCCTGGAAACTCCCAGCTTACTTTGTTGAGAAATCTGTAAGGATCAGAAAAATTAAAAAATTTCTAATCCTTATTTAGAAGAGAAGGGGTAGCGGGAGGAGGCAGTGAAAAACACTAAGAAAAAGGAAAGCTGGGGTGATATGGAGTCAGAGACCTGAAGAGACCAAAAAGAAAAAAATAGTACAAGAGGTAGCACAGGCCATTCCCCTGATTACAAGCCCTCCACAAATCCCCATTGTCTAGAGTCCACGTTCTTCATTCTGGAGTTGCTATTCCTTGAGCATGGGTTTAAATATCCAGATTCCAAGAGACAGGTCAGAAAACGAGTCAGCCAAGGGCAGGCCAAGTCAGGGTTACCAAGTTCAGGTCAGCACCTAAGGATACCACCAAAGCTGCCTGAAGTGCTACAGAGGCCTGGCCTTGCCCTCAGGCCTGAGTCACAGTCACTTGCCTGGGGGTGCTAAGAATGGAGTGTTGCCTGTGGTAGAGCTTGAAGGCATGGGGGTGTGGGAGGAGCTGGGTTCTGATTCTCTGACTTAGCCCAGGACTGAAGCTAATAATTTCTCCCCCTGGTGTCAGCCATGTTAGCACTTTGTAACCCTGTATTATGCAGGTCAACTTAGGGTCTTCCAGCCTTCCAGCCCCAGTGAGGTCTTCCCATGGGGCTACTGCAAGATATGCTTCCATCTTTCCTAAATGTTGGCAGATATGATCTTAGCTGAATCACTTAACTCTCAGGACCACAGATATCCCAGTTGAAAATGAGGTGATGAGACCCCCTGTGGGGTGGGGGTGGAGACCTGAAAGTTGTTCTCATTCACTGTCATTTCTGCTGTCTTTGCTAAGGAGCAGGCTCCCCCATGCCAGCTTACTCCCAATTCCTAATTTCTTAGTACCCTACCCCTATCCCCCTTTAAAGCAATTTCATTCCAGGTTTTGGCACCTGAAACTCTGTTCAGATCCCATGAACCTCCCCAGGCCCAGCATGGAGAAAGGGGTGTGGTCTTCCTGTCAAACACCGCCCCCCCCCATGCACACCCACTACCTTTTGGCTGCTGGATAGGAAGGACATGGGGGTGGGGGGGCAAGGCGGCCTTTGCTGTGATGCCTGCAGGGTAGTTTCAGGCTTATCTCCCCTTGGCCCCTTACCCTGACCTAGCTCTGGGTCTGCAGGCTTGCTGTGGACAGATGGGGGTTCCATGAACTTGTGCAGATGAGGGACTCAGTCCTCAGCAGTTGCTCTCGTGCTGGGGTCCCTTGTGAGAAGGTTTGGAGCAACTTAGGTGAAAGAAATTGCCAATCAGTAGGACTGTTACGGGAAAGACCCTCCTAAATGGACGAGCTGTCCCAGTCTTGTCTGAACGGGTGACTAAGTCAGGCACTAGAGCGTCCCATCCAAAGCCCATGGTTCTGGGCCTCCCTGGTGGCGCAGTGGGTTGAGCATTGCACTGTGAAGCATTCACAGCACAGCAGCAAGAGTTCAATCCCTGGCCAGGGAGGGGACCCACATGGCACAGCAGACCTCTCCTGCCTCGCCCGCTGCTCCCCTCAGCAGTGTATTTCAGTTGATCTGCCTGTTCTGCTCCCC